>CM061063.1:91533385-91572240 GCA_030762895.1 Sophora flavescens
GGTCATGATATACGCCCAAAATATTACTTTAATTATCATTATACATGATGAGATATCTCATCAACGTAGGGGAAGATGACACATCCCTGTAGGGAACATGGATTACCTCCTTCCCATGACGACAGATAATTTCCTCAAGTATAGAGGGGAAGATGACATGATACTTGTTGTAGGGAAGACAAAGATACCTCCTTCTACCAATGGGAAGACCCATTATGTATATCTCCTTCTTCTGGCGTGGAGAAACAGACACCATCACATTTGTCATGCAGCTCATAGACTAAAATTGCAATTTTCAAATAAAAGAGACGGATGATAAGTCGAGATTATTTGTACACAAGAGATGTCCGCTGTATGACTTATTTTTAGTTATGTATTATGTTAGTGGTGGATTGGTTATATTTGACGATGTTATGACTTCAGGGCATGAATTTTCTAGAGTTTGAATTAATATTCCTTAATTTATATAAAATAATTTGAGTTATATTATTTTGAAAATAAGTGGATACCATGGTATTGTTTTTTTTTCTTGCCATCAAAGCGAATTTAAAAGAACATCTTTTCGAAAATCCTTTTATAACCGTGCTTACATCGGATTAAAAAAATCTCATTAAAGGGTGTTGTCTTTCGTAACTTTATGTGATGAGATAGATGATGCAAACAGCTTTTGAGAGTATAGTTTCAAGATATTGGGCTTATACTTATTTATTTATTTATTTTGGGATTATTATACGCCTTGTGCTGAGACAAAACAATTGTAAAAGTTAAATACATTTTATTAATTAATTTTACGAGGCTTTTTTGTTTGAATATGAGATATTGTACTTAAATTTATTGTAAATTTTTGTATGACTGATTATCAAATTCAATGTTTTGAAGGTTTTTAATGAAAAATTTAATTGATTACTAATGTAACGAATGATGCTACATTTTGGAATTAGTCTGCTTAAAGCGTGTGAATTTTCACAGAGAAATGTGATCGAATCAATGTGATAATCACTTTTTGAGGCGGCATCTACTTTTCTAAATTACAAGCGTGGAAAGGTACCCTTCAAATATCTAGTGCACTAATAGTGCAATCCGAGAAGTATGTCCACTTAAAACTGGTAAGTGATTCTATTGTAGTTGTCTATCCCCTCCCTGGAAGCAAAACCATTTGTCCTCAAGGTGGTACTTTGTTAAATTCGATGCTTAATAGTTGCCTTCACTTCCTCCTTTCCTTTGATTCCAAAAGGTGCTTAACTGTCTAGTTGGTTTGCAAAGGCCTTTATGGAAGATAGCGTGGATAGTTGGGAAGTAGTGTGCAAATCAAAAGAAGAGGGAGATTTAGGGGTTAAAAATATTGAGTTGTTCAATTTAATGTTATAGCAATGGCCTGGGGGGAGGGTGGGTGTACCCACAGAGCTTAATCTTGGTGGAAGTGGTTGCCCCGTGGGGAAGTATAGTAATTCTTTAGATCGGGTCTTATAGGATAAAAATAAAAGGTGGTAAAGGATAAAACGATGATTTTGAAAATATTTGAGTGCGGATGACTAGTCTTGGGATTTTTTTCCAAGGCTTTTTTCCTTTCGGAAAGCGGGATGTGTGTTCTGGATGTTGGAAATTAGATTGATGAGGGTTAGAGATGGAACTTTGAGGTGGAGAAGAGATCTTTTTGAATGGGAAAAAGAGCGATGGGCTGGAGGTTCAACAACACAATTGAAACCTGAAAAGATAAGGAAGATGGATGTCTTTGGGGATGGATCGGGTGTCCTTTTTACAACAAAATCAGAATATAAGTCTCTTGTATTGAAAGCTACATCTAATTAGTCCACGAGGATCAGATTGGAACGCTATAAATTGCTCCGAAGCTGAAGGCAAGAAGTCAAAGGCTTGGATTTTTCTGGGTATTGAAAAATAGGATCCTACAAAGACAACTTTTTTAAAAGAAAGTAATCCTTCCACCGGAACTATCTTTTGTATTCCGTAAGCAGGCTGCTGAGGTGTGGATCATCTTTTCTTGACTTGTCCATTCACTACTCATGATACGGAAAAAATTTATAAGCGAATTTGAGGACTAGATGTGTGGTGTTATCTTCATGTTCATTTGTCTTTTTATTCACCAAAGCGGTTTAAAAAGAGGAAAAAGGGAGGAAGAAAGAGGGGGTATTATCTGGATGGCGTGGATATGGTCGGTGGGATTGAAAGAAATGATATTATCTTCAAAGGACATGAGCCAGATTTTCACAAGATTGCTGGACACGATAAAAACTAGAAGGGGATGGAGTTGGTCAAATGCCTTTTCCCGGAAAAATTTGTATTTCTTAGAATGGTGTTGCAATCCTTTAGATGACTGATGAGTGTGATTCCACCTCATCTTTGTCCATCATTTTGCATGCATTTTCATGTAGTTTAGGCATATTTTATTAGATTTTAGGTTAATTTTCCTTTGGAACGGTAAGGCGGTTTTCATGTGTTGTTTTTTGCAGATAGAAGGGTGAATTGCTCAAGATCAACCAGATGAAGTTTGGATGAAGATGGAGCTTTAAAACTAAGAAAATGAGCTAAACAGGGCCCATCACGGCCTAGGCGTGATGCTCATCACACCATGATCGAGCAAAACTGAAAAAGAAGAAAGGTCAAGTCGTAGTTCTGTTACGGCCGGCCGTGATAGCCATCACGCCGTGACCCAAAACCACCACAAGTCAGAGCACATCACGCCCAGCCGTGAAATTCATCACGGCCATGAAGCTGAAGACTCACGTCGCGAGTCATATCTCGCCGTCGCGGAATTGAATTTTGCAAAGCAGCCAGAGGCGAGACCGTCACGGCGGCCGTGATGGCCATCACTACGCGCGTGCGCTTACTTTGACCTAAAACCAAATAGATCGTATTTTGGTTAGTTTGGGACTCTAACTTCCCAATTCTATAAATAAGGACCAAGCAGAGGCAGGGAATGATCAACACATTAGGGCTACTACTCTGTGCAGATTTAGATCTCTTCTCTCTTTCTCTCTTCTCTTTTCTGATTTTTAATATGTTGTCATCCCAACAGTCATCTCCATGGCAAGACCGAGTAGTAGCATAGTTTCTGTGGATTAGGGCTCTGCCCAGGTTTGTAAATGATGTTAATTTGATGTTGAAACCATTGTTGATTTCATAATTGTTTTAGATCTGATTTCTAGTGTGTTAATCACCATAAATTTCGTAAACCGTTATTTACGTGACATAGACGTTCTAAGGAGGGAACCTAACGGTGAACTTAGGATCTCTAGGTGATTCACTCAGAAACCCGGCAGCCACTGGTTTGTGAGATGAATGATCCAAGGAGGAACCAGCGGTGAACTTAGGTTATTTGCATGACCGAGACATTTCAAGGAGGAACCTAGCAGTGAACTTGGGTGTCGGACCCATAGGGTTCAGACTTGGGACTGGAAATCACGAGAGTTAAGCCGTCCTCGAGGAGCAACAGTTGTCACTGAACGCAAAGGGTCCAATCTGGGATCGACTACCACGAGAGTAGGGGTCTGGTCAATTGGGCACTGGCAACTTCCGAGAGGAGCTTAAGCTATCAGAGGATAAACTCGCCTTCAAGGCAATTTCCGTAATCAAAAGGTAAATTGTATAAACATAAAACAGCCTCAAAGGTAACCCAAATCCTTAAGAACTGCTTTTTAGATAAAAACCCCAAAAAGAATTGTTTTCTGTTTAATTGTTCTCTATCATCTATCTTTTCAATTCAAAACAATTTCAAAACCCTCTCTAAAAAATCCTAGAACTTAATCGACAAAATTTAATTGGGATTCCAGAGAACACAGTCTCATGGGGTCGATATCTTTATTACTTGACAGCATCCGGTACACTTGCCGGATACGACGAAGGCGTCGTCGACGTCGACTGACGCGACACCAAGTTTTTGGCATCATTTCGGGGACAGTGCTATTTCAATTTCAATTCAAATTTTGAATTCGATTTTTCTAGACCTTTTCTATTTGTTTGATTTTTATTTCGAAATATAAAAAAAAAAAAAAATTTCTTTTCCTTCTATTGTATCCATCTCTCTTGTGTTATATGCAAAGATCTCTAAGTCTTGGGAGCTTTAGTGAGATTGATCCGGAGATCGAGTGTCTCCCCCATGACGTAGAGACTACAAATAGAGTGGAGAAAGGCCGAGTCCTGCCCACCCATGGCGAATCAACCAGACAACAAAACCTTTTCAAGGGACTACGAACCCTCCCACAAGAGAGAGGTGTTTGCAACGGGATTGGTAAGGCCAGAGATTGAGGCGGGAGAACTACACCCATACCTGGCTAATCAATACGATTAAGTAACATCACTCTCGGAGATCGCCTTTCTGAGGACCACCTGATCATAGAGAAATATTTTTAGAGTTCACCGACGCAACCGGACCCATGGAGCCTCACGATGACAAGCGTTTGAGACTGTTTCCCCATCTCTCACCGAAAGGCGAAGGCCTCGGGCTTAAGCAAATCCCCACTAACACTTTGACCACTGGGACCAACCTGAGCAAAGTGCTCTTCGAGAAATTCTTCCTCCATCCAAGATGGCTTCTCCAAGCATCCCGGGGATCACCGGCTTCTTCCGAAAAGACTTGAGAATCATTACTCCAAGCTCGGGATCGATATAAGGGATCACCTAGTCGTGCCCACATCACACTGAGAGGGGTTAATAATGCACACCTTCTATAAATCTGATCGATTACTCTTCGAGGTGTCACTAGATTCTGCAGCCGGTGGAGCGCTTATGAATAGGCCTCTCATCGAGGTATTCAACATCATCGAGAATGTCGCCACCAACTACCACCAATGGGGATCCGAAAAGAGGTAAATAACCCTAACAAGATTTCGAGGGTAAGTTTGAGGAATAGCATGTATCTTATTATGTCAAAGATAGCACTCACCTAATAAACGTTTTGATCCTTCGAAAGAGCTAACGTGAGTGCAATAGGTGCCACTAACCTTGTTTTGTGAGATTTCAAGAATGCAGGACATGACATCATGGGATGCCCAGATGGATCCTAAGGCCGGTGACTAAGTGAACTCTGTAACAACTACTAAGGATACGAACCCGAAGCTGGCCAACTATGCTCCCCCAAATCCCTACAACCAAAGAAGTGAACAACCTCTTTACCTCCTACTAAGCAACACAGCAACACGCTCAACCATGATTTCCAAGAAGGTCAAGGTAATAAAGAGTAACCATACCGGCTACCCAGTACAAAGATCTAAACTCGAGACTTTATTTGAAGTTTTGTCAAAACTCAGACAAAAAGTACACCAGGAGTTTAGGATAACAAGGAAGGGTAAGGATGGAGCGGAGGCAATAAAAGATCTAAGATCTCAAGGAGACAACTTAGCAACTCATAACAAGACGCTAGAAACCTGACGCCCATCAAGCCAAGCACGTACTCGAGACCTAAGGGTACATTCCGGGCAACTCCTAAATCCAAATGAGCATTGCAATGTCATACACTGAGGGATGATAGTTAGCGGGGTAACTAAATGGACGTGGGAACCTGAGGAGGACACGAACGAAAAGAAGTGCCAGAACCAAATATGTCCCTCCACCACCCATCAACCCCCGATACCTTCCCCACAGAGGCTGGATCGAAAAGCAAGTAGACAGACTAAAATGCCTACTAAACCGAAAAGACCCGTAGTTTTCTCCATCGCTGCTGATTGAATGTTGCAATGACCAAGCCTTATGTGACCTGGGGGCTAGTGGAGCTTCACGTCCTCACTATCATGGAAAGGTTGAGGCTAAAAGAGTCGAGACCATTCAAATTCCCCTTACAAATTGCGGACGGCTCAACTACAGACCTCTAGGCATACTCAGAGAATGTTCCCGTAAAGGCAGGGAAAATTTCATCCCTACCGACTTCCTCGGGTATTGACCAGGGTAGCCGAATTCTAAACCCCATCATTTCAGGAAGGGGCTATTCTTGGCAACTCACTAGAGCATTATTAGATGTAAGGAATGGCAAACTTCCCTAAAATGTAGAGGAATAGTAGATAAATTTTCAACTGACTAACTTCAGATAACCCACCTTTCGAGAGCCACAGTGCACTGATACAAAGCCTCCAGCCAAAGAGAAAGAACTCGAACACGGAAGCAACCCCAAAGATATTGATGGCTAATGATGCACCCAAAGAGTGGAATTGAAGTTAGCTGTCCATATCGAAACAAAACTTCTGGCTCAAGAAAGGAAGGCTGGAAGCCTCAGAGAGAAAGAGCGAAGCGGCATTATGGTCAGATGAAAGCAGAAAGTTTATTGATGTGAGCTCCATGGAAGAAGAAGTAGTGACTTCAAGACTTCTACGCCTACAATTCCCTGCGGATCAAGGAAGTTATGGTCAAGCTTAAGACCATAATAAGCCTTCGTGGGGAGGCAACCCAAGTTTTCTTTCCCCTTTTTCCTTTTTTGTTTTTGATTTAACCTCGAATAATTTGAGAAGATCAAGAGGAAAAATATCATTAACAAGTTTGTTCTATGTTTTTCAAAGTTTGAGAAAGAGAAGAAGAGCATAAAAAGATAAATGTGAGGCCATCACGCTCGACAGTGAGCAAAGGGTCACCACCGATGAACCAAACAAGAGCACGAGGAAAGGATCACGCCCAAACAGGAAAACCATCACTACGGATGAGTAGGATGCCAAGATCGCAGAAAGCAACCTTCGCCAGTCGTGATGTAGATCACGGTCGAACAAGGCAACCCCGAGGATCGACCGATCACGACCAGCCCGCGAAAGCCTCACTACGGGTGATACAATTCTCTCTACCCAAGTTTTGATCGAACGCTAGGCCAACAACTGCCACCACCCGAGAAGTTGTTCCATTTTTTCCTTTCTCCGATTTGATTATTTACATTGGAGACAATGGGTGAACAATCGTGGGTAGGGGTATTTATTTTTGCATTTGCATTGTTGCATTCATATTGCATTCACATAGGTATAGATTGGATGATCACATTCTCTAGATTGCCTCACTTAGAAATATGCATCCGATCATGAGAACTGGAGCCAAAATGAATTGAGATAGTGACTTTGAACCCAATTTTTATTATTCTTGTGATATGGCTAAAAATTAAATTTTTGAGATAATCATTTGATAGTTGATAATTACGTGGTTCCTTAAACTCAGGTACTCACTGATTTTTGAACTACTAAATGTAAGATTTGAGTCAAAAAGTGGGTATTCACTAAATCTACCACATTTCTTTGTGATAGAGTGAATTAATTCCCCTGACTGTATTTTCTAGAACTTGATTCTGAAACCATTTCCAAATCTAAAAATTTCTGGAAAGCATTTTTGGAAACGACCGAGGCACTAGGTATTTTTCCTACTCTCGAGCTTAAATGAAAATGCTACCCCTTAGTTGCCCAATTTACCTAAAGAAAAACATTTTTCTGGTACCATGAATTAATTTGATAAATAATGCTTGCAGATGGCACCTTTTAAAGTATTAAAAAAGTGGCAAATCGTAGTTGGAAAAAAATTCGGGATGAAAAAGCTAAAATAATTTCTCTGAGCAATAAATCTCCCTTCTCCAAACAAATAAAAATGAAATAAACAGAAAAAATGGAGAAGGGGATGACAAAGAAAGGAGAAATGAAAGAAAAAAGAAAAAAAAGAAAAGAAGAAGAGGGAAATGGAAAAGCAAACCAAAGCCCAAAAAGGGTATTTTAGAAGGGCCATACCTTGTAATGTTTGATAACTATCAAGCCTTCTTGAAATTCCTTCTTGGATTTTCCCACCTAATAATAAATCCCATGGCCACACACAACCAAAGGAAAAGACCTCTTGATTCTTGAGTGTTTTCAAATAAAGTAGATTCTGGTTAATAGTCAAGCCTATGGTAAAATACTTTACTGAGGAAACGGGAGCTGAATTGTCATAAACCCTAAAACACTTGGAGTGAGGCTGAGAGATGAGAACCCAAATCAGTGAGGACATGAACTTGAAGTTAACCTAAGCTTCTAATTGACTTGAACTTGATTATTCTCAATGCTTATTAAAAATGCCTATTACTTGATTAGCTTCTGGTGTTCTTAGTTCACTATCCACGCTTGAAAGATTTATATATATGCACTCGAGTAATTGCTTGAGGACAAGCAAAGTCTGAGCTAGGGTGATTTGACGAGTGTGATTCCACCTCATCTTTGTTCATCATTTTGCATGCATTTTCATGTAGTTTAGGCATATTTTTATTAGATTTTAAGTTAATTTTTCTTGGGAACGGGTAAAAGTGTTTTGCAGGTGTTGTTTTTGCAGATATCAAGGGTAAATTGCTCAAGATCAACCAGATGAAGTTTGCTGAAGACGGAGCTTTAAAACTGAAGAAAATGAGCCAAACAGCCCATCACGGTCTACGTGATGCCCATCACGCCATGACGAGCAAAACGAAAAGAAGAAAGATCAAGTCGAAATCGCATTACCGCTTCGGGTGATAAACATCACGCTGCGACCCAAAACCACCACAAGTCGAAAGACACGACGCCTACTGCGTGAAATTCATCACGCCATACGAAGGCTCGTCATGAAGCAATTCGCGCACGCAGAAATTGAATTTTTCAGCAACAGAGCAGATCAGAGCACCGGCCACGGCCGTGATGGCCATCACTACGGACGCGCATTACTTGACCCGCAGAACCGAAATAGACTAGATTTGAAGTTGGCTGACTAACTTCCCACCTCTATAAAAATTGACCAAAGCACAGAGGCGTAAAATGATCAACACATTAGGGGCTGGCCACCTCAGGCATAGATTTAGGATCTCTTTCTTCTCTCTTCTCCTCTCTTCTCTTTCTGACATTTTTATTATGTTGTCATCCCAGTACTGTCATCTCCATGGCAAGACCCGAGTAGTAGCATAGTTTCTAGGATTAGGCTCACCAAGGCTCGTAAAAATGATGCTAATTTGATGTCGAAACCATGATGATTTCATAATTGTTTAGATCTGATTTGCAAGGTGTTAATCACTCATAAATTTCTAAACTGCTTATTTACGGACAAGACGTTTAAGGAGGAACCTAACTATGAACTTAGGATCTCTAGGTGATCTACCTGAAACCCTGCAGCCCAACCGGGAAGTTTGTAGACGTGAATGATTCCAAGGAGAAACCTAGTGAACTCAAGTTATTTGGTACGACTCCAGACATTTCAAAGGAGGAACCTAGAAGTGAACTTTGGTGTCGACTCAATAGAAGTCAGACTTGGGGACTGAAATCCACCAGAGAGTTAGAAGCCGTCCGAGGAGCAACGAGCTGTCATGAACACAGTGGTCCAATCTGGGATCGACTACCACTGAGAGGGGGTCAAGTCAATCGGGCACGCTTGGTAACAGCGAGGGAGCTTAAGCTAGCAGAGATAAACCGCCTTCAAGGCAATTTCGGGAATCAATAAAGGTAAATCTGTTAGCAACATAAAAAATTTCCAACAGGTAACCCAAATCCCTAGTGAACTGTCTAACTAAAAACCCTAAACAAGTTTTGCTTTAATTTTTCTTCTACTCATCTATCTTTAAATTCCACAAACCAATTTCAAACACCCTCTAAAAAGTCCAGAACATAATCGACAGAAATTAATTACAATCGAGAACACAACCGTGGGTTCGATATCTTTATTACTTGACTCGGCCCAAGACACTCGCCCCGGAGCACGCACGAGCCAGCCGCACGCCGACCGACGCGACATCAATGACTTCGCTTGATGGAAAATTCCATGGGCCAGATGATTAAAACAACTACAATATTTACACTTCTTTGCCGTCATGGTCGTTTGACACTAGACATGGAAAGTGCCTGGTGACAATCTCCCCGCCGCAGGTTTTATAGTTGCATAGTTTTTCTTAAATGGATGTTCAATGACTGTAATGATCGGGTAGTGACTTACTAGTAAACGGTTATGTGGGTGCAATATCGGGTGGTTCGCGAGTCAAAACGGTTGTTCTCAGAAAGTTTTTTTCTTTAATTGATTCTTTGTAATGGGCTAGAGTACCTCAGTACTATAATTTAATACATTTTTGGCTTATCAAAAAAAAAAAAAGTTATGAAGCCTTTTATGACCTTCTTCCTTCTTATGGTATGCATAACTTCGTGGAATAAAAACCACATTATCAATAATTTTTACTATAAAATTCACTATTATTTGGAAAACATTGTAAATAAGTAAATGGGACCAAATTGTTCAACTTCAAGATCAATGTTTGCTGTCGTCTTTTACTTTAAAATAGCTTGATTCCTCAATTCGGTAAGCAAACTACTTCCTAGAATATATTTCATTTACGAAGATCAACTTGTTACATAAAGTTATAGAAAGTTATGACATAGCTCTAGAGTAGATCAAGAAGCATTTGCTACATCTTTTATTTTCTTTTTCTTTTGTTTTTTTAACCCTGTATCCTCCTATTTGTGCCCATGTGCATCAATTTATAAGACTGGTATTCATTAAGGGATTGGATATCTCCCACTGATATCTCCCAACAGATGTTGTTCTCAGATACATGACCCAGAATCAAACTCCCTCCCCACGCTCCAGGATCCGGCTATCTATCAACCGTGTTACACAATGTTGGTTGCTTTTTCTTTTTATTAATTAGATATATCATATTAAACTAGATTAACGATTGAGAATAATTCATTTTCCTCTCGAGTCTCAGAGAATGCCCAAGTGAGACACTACAAATCCAAAAATACAATGACAGTTAAGAATCTACTATTGGGTTGTAACATGACTTGCTGCATCAGAATCTTTTACTTTCTCATCTTTTTTTTTGGGGAGTAAATAGACAATTTGGTCCCCGAAATCAGGGAGATCGCGGTCAATTTGGTCCTCAAATTAACGAAATTGCCGGCGTCCCCAAACTCGCCAAACGTTAATCAAGTTGGTCCCTCCTCATAAAGTAGAGTTACGGATCAGCCACGACCCAAGGGCTGATACGGGTATCGCATAAAACGATATCGAGTGACCAAATTGATACAAAATTAATTTCCTTGACACTTAATTTTTTTCAAGAACCATAACTTCATCTTCTTTCTTTCTCTCCCCCTTTCTCGCCTTCTCCCCCTCTCACCCTCTCGATCAATGGCTTCAGACTGGGGATTCGCCGGGATTAGTGTGGAGCTATGGCGAGGTGTCATAGCAGAGAGGTTTCTCCCATGATTATGTGTATGGGATGGTAGCCGCACTCGGTGGAGGAGTTATTGAGGTGGCGTGGGCATGTGGGTCTCGAATTGAAGGATTATGTGGTGATTGATAAGAAGTACTTCAGGCCTTCTGAGGTGATAACTGAGCGGGACGCGAGCAAGGCCGCACAAGGGCTTGGGTGGAAGCCTAAGGTTTGGCTTGAACAATTGGTAAATATGATGGTGGATCGTGATGTTGAGAGGGCTATAAGGAGAAGGTGCTTGTTGATGCTGGCTTCATTGATGCTTCAACAACAACCTTTGATCGATCCGTTTTTTCTTATTTATTTCTGCTTTTTTTATTTTATATTTAGATAAATATTGGGTCAAGATTTCAATTACGTAAAGGGAATTTGGGTTTTACCGTTTTGTAGTCATATAATGCTCTTGTTCTTTTGAATCATCATTCATCACATTCATAGCTGACAGAGTTTAATCTATGAGCAATTTGCATTTTGATGGTCAACTTGTTCTTTCTCGCTGTTCATTGTCCGACTTTTCCAGATTTTTACATCCATCATTATGTATAAGTTAGAAGGCTAACTCATTTATATTAACTTTCTTACTTTAGTTGGTTATAGGACTGGTGCGTGCGACGCAAGCTTAAATGGGTCTAATGGGAGTTTGTGGACTCACTCATTTCTCACATAGATAATAACTCACAAAATTTGAAAAGATGAAAGAAATGAAAATAAACGCAGGCGTGTGTGTATGTTCTATAAGAACATAATATCCAAATATTTGAGTTACTTATATGAAGGATCTTTTAATGCTTGCCTAGTTGCCAAGATACAAAGTATGGTTATGGCAGCATACAAGCATGCTTGTGAGATCGTAGGGTGGGAGAGTGGGGGAAACCGAGAAGGAAAGAGAAGAAGAAGATGAAGTTAGGATTTTGAAAAATCGTAGTGTCAATTTGGTCCTCATCAATTTGGTCCTCAATATAAACGTGCCACGCCAGCACCATTAACGGCCATAACCTGGCCAACGGGAGGGACCAACTGATTAACGCTGAGCGCCTCAGGACCTTGCAATTTCATAATTCGGTGGGACCAAATTGACACAATCTCAGGCTTCAGGATCAAATCAAGTTATTTATTTTTTTGGTCTACTCATCTAATATTTTTTTTTTTGATAAACTACTTTGTTATCTTTTTTTACTAAAAGATATTAAATTCATTCAAAGTGGTAAAATACATCCGAAAACAACACAAATTCAACATCGCTAAAAACAGAAAAGGGGACGAATCTACGAACAAACTCATGACAATCAGAGTTAGTAGCATAATCACAGAAAATGCCTACAAATGTGGCAAAATCCAAGTGATCAATACCCATGCCTCGGATCTAGCAACTTGACTCCAAAGTCTTGATTGAATCCGAATGGATCAAGGTGACACCCCGTAACCCAGACAAAAGAACCCCAGCAAAAGCAAGACTCCGAAACCAAACGACCGAGGCACTGCGAGGGAAATGCGTCTGGCCCGACGAGTAAGTGGAGTTGCACCGTGCTCAACGAGGAGTACGATGATCATGCTCCCAGTGAAGTCTACATATGGATAGGAGTTAATGGTGAGGTGAAGAGTGAACCCCTCAAAAAATTGGCACTTTAGGCAATCCTAAGTGTGGCACCAACCTCTCTCATTCTTCCCCTTTGAACCCAATCCCTTTCTGGCGTTATGCTCGTAGTCGAGAGAGTACAATCACCGATGCTAGTGCCATTAGCAAAGGTAAATGGTCTTTCCCCTTCAATCCTTTACTGTTTCAACTGGAACTAATGGGTTAACTCGCTTTATGTGATCTGAGACACCGCATGTGTGCCCTTTGTGTCATGGGATTAAAACCTCATATTTAATTACTTAATGCACGCTAACGTGAAAATACGTAAAAAATTAAAAACTTGACTTATAATGTATCTGGCTCATATAGAAACAACCTCCCAATCTAAGTATATTAAACATAGTACAAAACATTGTTGAGTGTATCCTCTCGTGAGATACCTCAGGACATATCCTTATACCAAAGTTAAACAAAGCGGAAACATATAAAAACGTCTCACGAGACACATGGCCATAACCAACAGACCCCAATCACCATGGGTCAGCCGGGCTCGTCCCCAAGATCAGGTTCGTAGGGAGTTCCATTCAACTCCTCACGGTTAGGCTCATTAAGTATTCTTCTCATTTATTCCACAAGGAGGTAAATACAACATACTAGGAATATACAGGGGATAAGAACAATTACATCATTACGAAGCCGGAAAAAAATCATGTAAGAATTATATAGTAATTGTCACGAATAATCCCAACCATATAACTAACGAAAAATTTCAAGTTAATATATATCATCCTCTACCCCCAATCTCATACTACTCAAAGACACCATAGTTGCACACCTATTCCCTAAGGTGGAAGTGGTCACGAGAACCTTGATTTCCTGTATTATATTACTAATACGACAGATGTGTTTCACGTGCATTATATTACCAAACCAATATATTACAATACCAATATAATATATTAATACACAGATGTATTTCACGTGTATATATTACCAATACACGTGTATTATATTACCAATACACGGATGTATTTGTGCATTATATTACCAATACACTTTTGTCCTTGTATGTATATTCATTATGCTTGTGACTCGACAACACCTACTTGGGAATCTCACCCACCGTTTTAACATCTTAGTGCATAACCTTCCATTAACTTGAACATATTCTATGCTATAACACCTCTTTAACATACCTCATCTAGGTTTAGAACATCTAAAGCATTATTATCCCTACTTAAAAACAATCATCTCTTAGAGCAACATATATATTTGCTTAAAATCCACTACATAATAATAAAAACCGTGGAATCACGATAACACAATATCAATCAAAATATTCCAATATCACCAACATAAGACAAAATCAATTCAATAAAGAATAATATCAAATCAACCATCAACAATATAAATCAACCTAATGTCGATAAACCTACAATCCAGAATCACATTGGTTTTTCAGAAAAAGGTTTCCAATGCGATTTTTGGTATTGTCGACACTCGAACTACTAGTAGGAGTTTGAATGCGCGCCCTACACAATTTCATCGTGATTCTAAAATCGATCTACCTCGGTATCAAGCCACCACGTTACCAATTCCTCCCTTTGGAGCTTGAAGGAAACGAGTGAAGATGATGAATTGTGAAGGAAATCAATGAGTTTGAAATGAGAACTTGATTATGTTAGTGTAAAATGTGAAAATGAAAGAAATGAGTGTTTTATAGAGGGAGATAGAGAAAGTTGGCATGTGTGGAAGCAGAAAAGGGACTTGGGCAACAAGTTTTGCTATGATGTGTTTGCTTGGAGAAGTAAGAGAAAAATGAGTTTTTGGATTAAAATACATTATATTCAAAAGTGTAATGATGGTTACTTTATGATGTGACATTTGACTCACATCAACATGTCACCATTTTCCAACAAGTAATATTGGTCATCTCGCCTTCCCGTCCTCCTTTGTTGTGTAACCAGTTAAAGTTTAAGATCGTAGTTTTCGAAAGCGATTTAAATCCCGGATAAAATATTATATTTTAATTTCGAAGTGTGAAATTTTCCAAAATTACTAAAGTCATTGGAAATCCGACAAAAACACTAACCATTTCGTTTACAAGTCAAGAAAATTGGGTTTTCTACTCACTAAACTTTTCTTGTCATGAAAACCAACCAAGCCATCTAGAATTTTCAACTCGAATTTTTCCATAACCTTACCTAAGTATCCTATGCATAAGATTTTATTTTATTCAAAAGCATTTTCTAATCTCCTCGCATTAAAATATAATTAATTATATTTTTACCAGGTTAGTGACAAAATAATTAAAGTATTGTTACATTACTACCCCTCTTAAAAGAAATTTCAATCCCTGAATTTATGTCACCTTATAAAAAGATGTGGATATTTTATTTTGCATATCCTCCTCGCGCCTTTCCCAAGTAGCATATCCACTAGTTTCTTCCCCATACGACCTTAACTAAAGGAATTTGTTCTACGGCGAAGTTCCTTAACCAGGTCTATCCTTATTCTTACGAGTAGAGCCCCATTCTAGATTCTACATAGTTGTATAGACCTGAGGATTCAATAAATACGAGAAGGATCAGGTAGTACTTTCTTAACCGAGAGATACATAGAGAGACATATGCTTAGCGTTAGAAATATTTTCTGTGGTAAAGCAATTTGGTGTTACTTAGACCAATTCTTGGCGAAGAGATAAGGGTCCAATGAATCAGGAGTAAGTTTTCTGGATTTGATAGCTCTGCCAATTCCATTTCGAGAGTAACTCTCAAACTCACGTGATCGCCTTCCCAGAATTCTGGAATGGTCTCCTCCTCTTGTCATTTGTAGGTCTCCATTTGCCATTCCGACCCCCCTTCATCTTTCCCGTATCTTCCTCACCTCCCGTAGTTTGTTGCACCACATCTGGACCCAAGACTTGGTTCTCACTATCTAGATACCAACAACGAGTCCTACACTTTCGCCATACAAAGCCTCATATAGGTGCATTCCGATACTACTATGGAAACTATTGTTATAAGTAAATTCAATCAATGGTAAAGTAACTTCAATCCCAACTGTAGTGTGCTCTAACACATAAGCTACCAATAGATCCTCCAATGACGTAATTGTCCTATACGGCCGTCCGTCGGTTTGGGGGATGATAACGTAACTCATCCTCAACTTTGTTCCCAAAGCATTTTGCAATTGTTTCCAAAATCTAGATGTGAATCTAGGATCTCGATTCGCGAGACAATAATCGTCGCGACCCATGCATCTAACAATGTCTTTGATGTAAAGCGAGTCAACCTTTCCAAATTATAACTCTCACTAATAGATAAAGAAGTAGTACCGCCGCAACCTATCAATGATGACCCAAATCGCATCATGCTTCTTAGGAGTTCGTGGTAATCCAGCCAAGTAAACCATAGCTATGCTATCCGATTTCACTGGGATATCCTAAAGATTGTAATAATCCTGCTGGCTTCGATGTTCAATCTTAGCTTTCGTGACACACGGAAAAGATAAACATACTCCTACTTTTTTCTTCATCCTTGTCCACCAAAATAATTTCTTCAAATCCTAATACATCTTTGTGGATCCAGGATGGAAACTCAACACTATTATATGCCTCTCTGAAATCATCTTCCTAAGTTCAGAGTCCTGCATACATATTCTATCATAAACCTTAAACACCATCGTTTCCTCAATTAAACTCGATAGAATTTTACCTTCCTTGATACCCCTTCTTACTTCCTGCAGGTATAGATCTTGAACTTGTTTATCTTTAAGATCTTTCATAAAATCACTACTAATTGTACACATTTAGCAAAATCTTATTCTCAAACTAATTCCATTCCCTAAGATTCAAATCAATGAAGCTTAAAGCAATTCTAACTCAAACCATCATCGCAGACATATGCAAGGACTTCTCGCTAAAGCATCCGCTACCACATTTGCCTTCCGAGGATGGTACAGTGAATCAAAATCATAATCTTTGATAACCTCCATCCCATCTTCTCGTCTCATATTGATTCCTGTTGATCGAATAGATACTTGAGGCTCTGTGGTCATTGAAGACATTAAACTTTGCTCCATACAAAAGTGTTGCCATATCTTTATCAGGACACTAGTGCTAACTCCAAATCATGAGTGGATAATTTCTCTCATGAACTCTCAGCTGTCGGGAAGCATAAGACACTGACTCTTACTCGCTTTGCATCGGGCCAGCGGCCCCAGCGCGACGCAATAGCACGTCACAATATCGTCAAAGCTGTCCTAGCGGGTTTGGTAAGATCAACCGCAATTGATGATCGACACAATCATGATTTTTGAAAACTGTTCCACGTTTGTCGATCCATACCAAAGCTACATTTTCTCATTAAACGCATCATAGGCAATGCAATCTTGAGAATCCTCATGAACGCCCGGTAATATCCAGCTAATCCTGAAATCCATACTTCACTTACCGACTTAGTAGTTTTCCCAGCAAGAAATGCCTCGACCTTAGTGGATCTCTGGCTATTCCTTTTTATTAATCCATGACCTAGAAGCGCCTTACTTTCCCGACCAAAACTCACACAGGAAAGTTTGGCATAAAACTGCCCCCATCCTTCAAAACTCACAACACCAATCTCAAATGTTCTCATGCTTTTCCTGCGTGCGAGAATGAATGAGAATATCTTGGTGAACACAACAACAAACTTTTGGAGGAACGGTTTAGAAATTACGTTCATATAATCCGTAGACCGATTGGCGCCATTAGTTACGAAATGCGCAACTAAATACTCATAGTGCCGTACCTCGTCCTAAAAGCCGTCTTGGGTATATCTTCCTTTCTTACTACGATACGATGGTACCAGGATCTTAAAATCAATCTTAGAAGACATTCTTTTACTCCATTTATTGATCCATCAAATCATCTATCCTAGGTAGCGTATACTTATTCTGTCGTCACCTTATTCAGTATAAGTAATCCGTTGCACAACCTCACACTTCCATCATGCTTCTTTTACAAATAGCCTGGTGCTCCCCACACGGTAAAGCAGTGGTCACGATACAATATTTTCTAACATGTCATCTAATTGTTCGCTAACTATAACTCGGCGGCAGAGGTGACATCAGATGAGTCTTATAAATATTATTACAGTCCTTGATGCGGGGTCTATGGTGAATTCCACTTCCCTTTCACGTTATTAAACCTGGAATGTACGGAGGAAAACTTGGAAATTCTCTCCTGATAGGCATGGAACCTATGCTGGGAGTCTCATTGGCTCCAACTGTCCAGCATCACAAAGCCCATTTGAGAGTTGTCACTTCATACTTAGAAACTCCTTCATTGAGATGCTATCTTTGTAAGGTTCAAGAAATGATAAAGTCTTGCTGAGCAATATAGTACTACATGGTTAGTTGAAAGCCAATCCATGCAAAGAATAACATCTATCATTGCATAGGTAAGTAGATAAGGTCTACAATATATGTCCTATTCTCAGCAACGATGGGACAGCTGTAAACAAGCAGGACATAGTAGTCAAAGGATTCTTGGTTTGGGTGAATGTTGTAGGGTATACGGTAATTTGGAAACAATTAAGAAGTCAAATGATCCACACACTGTGCGAGATAAAAGAATGTGTATACTGAGTCCAAACAATACGTTGATGCCCATTATCAGCATACCTTGTATAAGATCAGAAGATTAAGTTGACTCCCCTCACGTTAGAAGCACTCTTCCGAGTGGGTTGAGTTTGGCCACTTGTGGTGCTACAGCAGGACTCCTCTTCCCGGCTCCACCTCTATTGTCTCGAGTTCCTCTTGGAAGCGGTGGCGTGATGACATAACCTTTTTGTTTGCAATCTCGTGCCCACATGACCTGGTTTCCAGTTGAAACAGCTGAGCCTATTTGCGTAGTTAATTACAGCATAATGTGATCATTCACGGTAGAAGCAAACTAAGCCTTGGATTCTTGTTAGCACCACAGCCATTGGTCTTGGTGTGACCTTTGCGAGTCTATCATATGGTCTACATACTACATGCGAGAACCACTTAATCTAACGCCCTCTAGAAACTTGATCGGTTAGGACACTCCAACTCACTTGATTGTTTTGTACTCGTTGGCCGTCCTTATATCTATACTTTCAATATGTGCATCTCTCGAAATAGTTAAATATTGTCTCGAGACACTACAGCCTTCTGCCAGCTCATCTCACAGTGCTCCTCAAATCTTCTACATTGCCGAGTCTTCACTTGAAACCTGCGGTAAATTCATTAAACTTGATGAAGCCTCGAATCGTGATACATATTACCAACGGACATGTTATTTATTTGAGGTTTATGATTCCTTTCCTTCTAGTTCCGGCCCGAAATATTTTGAAAAAGCAATCGGTGAATAAGCTGCTAGTTAATGGATCACCTTCAGCCTCGATAATCGTTTCTTTCCTTTACCGAACTGCTCCTTGTTAGCATGAAAGCGGCATAAATTGCTTCTTCATCAACTGCGGCGCATAGTCGCAAATATCTTTTCGATCTCTTGTATCCACCATTACGCCTTCTCTGGGTCACCACTGCCCTTGGAATTGAGGTGGCTTCCGATCATAAAATTAAACCGTCCCACGCACTTTAAGTGTAATTTACACCTTGCTCACGATTCTTAATTTCTATCTGCTCTTTTGTTCATTTCACGTATCTCCACCATTGTTGGGTTTGTGACATTTTATGGCTGACCATGGTTTCCATTGCATTTGGATTTTGAAGATGATCTCCTCATGAGCCATGATTATGTTAAAGAAATCATCATACCGTTAGTATGACACATAATACAACATAGACAAGTATATAAATACCATATGCCACATTAATATTAACTTCTCACATCAGTTAGGACACACTACCCAACTTCTAAGCATAGTCAAAATCGATGTGGATTAAAATGAACACGACCGGTAACAACATCCTAAACCTCGCGGTCCTTGATTGATGGTTGCAACCACAATCGTTTTAGAACCAAACTGCTCAAATGCAAATGAGACACCGTAGTGCCCCTTTGTGTAGTTAGATTGAAACCTTATTATTTAATTACTTAATTGCATGCTTAACATGAAAATACGAAAAATTAAAAACTTAACTTATAATGTACTCAAACTTACATGTAAAAACACATCGCAATCTAAGTATATTAAACATATTAAAAAACGACTGTGAGGGTATCCTCTTAGTAGGATACCTCACAGACATATCCTTATACCAAAATTAAACAAGCGGAAACATATAAAAACGTCTCATGAGACACACTCGGTCATAACTAACTAGACCCTAATCACCATGGGGTCACCGACCTCCTCCTCCAGATCGGGTTCGTAGGGAGTTCCATTCAACTCCTTCTAGTTAGACTCATCGACATGGGCTTCTCATAGATTCCTAAGAGGGTAAATACAATATACATGAATATACAAAGGAATAAAACGTTTTATCATCAAAGAAGCGGAAAAAAGTTATATTAAGAAATTATGCTATGATCACGGACAATCAACACAAATAACTAATGAATCATCCTCTGTTAATATATCATCACACTAATCTCATGCACTCAAAGACAACATAGTTGAACACCTATTCCTAAGGTGGAAGTGGTCTCAAAGAACTCTTGATTTTCTGTATTATATTACTAATACACTGTATTATAATACCAATACACATATGTGTTTTACATGAATTATATTACCCAATACATGGTGTATTAAGACACAACACACATATGTCCATGTGTATTATATTACCAATACCTTTGTCTTTGTCTATAATATTATCAATACACTTTTGTCCTTGTGTATTATATTACCAATACACGGTTGTGGACAATAACACCTATAACTGAATCTCACCCACTAGTGTTTTAACAACATCTTAGTGCCTTAACCTTCCATTTAGAACTGACAAATATTCTATGCCATAACACCTCTTTAACATACCTCGCCTAGGTTGGCACCTCTAAAGCATCATTATCATCACACCCAAAACAATCATCTCTTAGACAACATATATATCTTTGCTTAAAATCCACTAAGCATAATAATAAAACCAAGCAGATCATGCATAACACAATATCAATCAAAATATTCCAATATCACCAATATAGCATAAAAATTAATTCAATAAATTAAAGATAATAAAATAAAATCAACCATCAACAATATAAAATCAACTAATGTCGATAAACCTAATCCTATCGCCATTGGTTTTTGAAAAAAGGTTTCCAATGCGATTTTTGGTATTGTCGATTACCTGCCAACTTACTAGTAGGTTTGGGTCGCCCCTATACAATTATTATATAATCTACTACTTATCCATTCCAACGATAGGTTGGTTCTTTCCCCCACCTAGGTTATCACCGAGATTCTAAATCGATGTTCCTCGTTATCATGCCACACGTTACCAATTCCTCCTTAGAGCTTGAAGGAAATGAGTGAAGATGATGAATTCTGAAGGAAATCAATGGAGTTTTGAAGTGAAGAACTTGGTTATGTGAGTGTAAAATGTGAAAATGAAAGAAAATGAGTGTTTATATAGAGGAGAGAGTAAAGCGGGCATGTGGGAGAAGCGAGAGCGTGGACTTGGGCTCCAAGTTTAGCTAAGATGTGTTTGGCTGGAGAAAGTGAGAGAAAATGGTTTTGGATTAAAATACATTATATTCAAAATGTGTAATGATGGTTACTTTATGATGTGACATTTGTCACATCAACATGTCACTCCTTTTCCAACAAGTCACATTGGTCATCTTTCCTTATCTTGCTTCGTTGTTTTTAAAGTTTCCGATCGAATTTTTGACGATTTCGCTTAGATAAAATATTATATTTTAATTTCAACGTAAAATTTCCAAAATTACAATAGTCATTGGAAACACGAAAAACACTAACCATTTCGCTCACGGGTCAAAATTAGGTTTTCATTCAATAAACTTTTACCGTGTAGTGAAAACGCAGTGACCGGTTTCTTATCCGAATTTTCAACCCGAATTTTATCGTAACCTTCTACCATAAATTAAACTATTAATAATATTTTATTTTATTCAAAAGCACTTTTAACTCCCTCGAGATTAAAATATAATTAATTATATTTTAACCGATTGAACAAAGATAATTAAAATCGGTTACACTGGCCAAGGCTTGGAATCGTTCGTCAAGCCGCTTCGAGGAACCGGTCTAAGAGCGCCTTCGGTTTAACAGAATTCTTCATACCTGTATGGGGAGAAGGAATAGTATGAGTATGTAGGCTTGGGGTAGCATAAAGACGAAGGGTTCCATAACCCTTTATGTTTGATAACATGTTATATGCCTATATGCTTATTTGTTATCCGATGTTAAATTGTTTGTTGTTATGATATTGGCATGACTATTATTAATTGTTTATTGATGTCTCGTTATGTTCTTGTTGATGTAACGATGCCATGATTGAGTGTTTTTATCATAATTATGATATCGTGATATATATTGGTTGTTGTTTCGACATGAACGTGTGGCATAAACACAATAAAACTATTAAACAATGTCGAGGGAAATTGTTCCCTTGTTCATAAGACTCAATGTTAGTAATGAGTGACGATTATGTCAATGGCTTAGCCAAGGACTGTAGGGATTGATCTTGGAGTGATTAGGGACAATTAATGGAATGAAACCGAAGGATTAATTCCCATATTTATAAAGATATGAACATTTAATCAATACTAATGAAACCGATTATCAATTAACTAGTAGAACCATTAGATTGAATCAAGAACTGCTCCAAGAAATTGGCAAAGGGTCCGCAACCCTTCCCCAGAACAAGATGGTCTTGCTCCATTGAGCACAACCGTGCTCAATAGAGAGAGCACGATCGTGCTTAACAGGGGAGGACGCCCGTGTTCCCATTCAAACCCAGAAACCGGGCACGCTTTTTGAGCACTCCCGTGCTTCAAAGATGCCCGTGCTTTCTCAGAGGACCCAAGACGCCCGTGCCGAGGATGAGCACGCCCGTGTTCACCGCCCAGAACAGAAAAATAGAACAGACGCAGAATGCCGTAAGTTAGGGTGTTTCACCCCAAGTGCTCTAAAAGACTTAATAAAATACCAACGATACATGAAGATCAAAGACAAGTGATAAGATTAATGTACATTGGTAGCCTAGTGGCCAAGGGGTCTTGATGCATGATGGTCAAGGTGGTAATCTCTAGTGCTTAATGGCTAGAGCGTTAATGATGATATGGTACCTTGGCAGCCTAGTGGCCAAGGAGACCTCGATGCTTGTTGGTCAAGGTTCTAGTCTCTAGTGCAGAGTGACTAGAGTGTTTAATTAATGAATAAGAAAGATAACGATAAATTGATGGTGTTAAAACTTGGGTAGTCTATGGGCCCAAGCGGATTTGGTGGTTATGTTTCAGTGTGTTGTGTCGAGCATGCATTCACGACGGGAGATGTTAGTGGAGGATGTTCAACATAGGGGAGTTAACCCGAGAGTAAGGGTTCCGCCGTCCACGGCTATTCAAGTGAATCATGTACACTGTAATGGCGCACCTGAGAATAAGGTGCGCTCGCCTATCCTAGGGTCCACCCAAGGTTTGTTGGATTACCCCGCGTTGGTGCTTATTGGCACGTGGAAATGTAACTCTGAAGTTGACTTCCGAGATAGATGGATCCAAGTGCATAATGGAGTAGCGGAGTAGAGTTTCCATTGCATAGCATACACGTTTGTATGATGATATTGATATGTTATATAGTTGCCTCGCTATAACATGATTGTTTGATGTATGCTCTTCTTGCTAACCGCTTCCTTGCCATTATATTCGTATACATGTTTCTTACTCCCTATTTCTATGTTTCTTGTTGTGGCATGTATCTTTTATGCGAGGACTAGCGAGTAGCCATTTGAGGAGTTGACTGAGGAGCCGCGACTCGTAGTTTGGATTTCCGCTTTTAGTAGTTTGTTTAGTTAGTTGTTTTTTTAGTTGTATCCGAGGATTTATTCCAAATTGTTATACCAGCTCCGTAATGTGACATTGGGTTTTCTTTAATGTTATGTTATGTTTTATTTTCCAGATTTTGAGACTTGACATGATGTGGTGTTATATACCCGTTGTTTGGTTTTTAATTTTTATAAATCAATGCATGTTTTATTTTAACTATCTTATCCTCTAATGCTTTATATGTATGCAGGGGAGAAGGTGTTACATTTAGTGGTATCGAGCAGTTCGGCCCTGTCCAACACGCAGATATGTCTCGTTGGAGTATGTTGGGTGATAGACAATGATGCTATATGTTAGAAGTCGTAGCTTTTCCCGCTTTAAGTTCCCCGAATTTAACAAGTTGTCTTGGGCGTTTACACGAATTTATGGCAGGAAGAAGAGACGTAGAACGACCATGCTATCGCAGATGCCTTGGCACTCTGCCAACGCTGATAGGCCAAAACCAGAACGCCAACAAAAACGGGGACCAGCTTGAGTTCTAGGGGTCTCGACAAGTTCCAATGAACAATCCGCCGTCTTTCAAGGGAGCTTACGATCCCGAGGGTGCAATGTTGTGGATGAGGGAGACCGAGAAGATCTTTTGAGCCATGGGATGCAAGGATTAGCGTAAGGTCATCTTTGGGACTTTCATGTTGACAAGAGGAGGCTGAGCAATGGTGGGAGAATTATCGTCGGTGCTTGCTGCAGGAGGAGTGGCACGATGATCACATGGATCTGTCTTTCAAGGACAGATTCCTCGAGAAGTACTTTCCCATAGACATCAAGGACAAGAAGGAGATGGAATTTTTGGCATTGAAGCAGGCAACATGCCGGTAGGGAGAGTATGCGGCTAAGTTCGAGGAGCTCGCCTACATTATACACTCGTATAAGTATGTGGCCGACGATCATTCCAAATGCGTGAAGTTTGAGGATGGTCTGTGTCCGAGAGATCAAGCTGTGCTATCGCCTACCGTGAGATCCGAGTCTTTCCAGTTTTAGTGAACAAGTGCAGGATCTATGAAGATACTTGCAAGTCCGGGAGGGTCACCTCCAAGGGATCGGATAAACCAGAGCAACAAGATGAATGATCAGAAAACAAGTGAAGCCACGTCTCGCCTCCACCGGCAAAGACTTCAAGCGGGATGGCAAGAAGTCTCATTTTCTCCAGACAGGTCCAAGAGATAGCATTCTTCCGATTCTAGACCTCTCCCGTTATGACAAGTGTGGACAGAACCACTTCACTACCCAATGCAAGGAGACCGGACATCATCTGCTTCAAGTGTGGCATTCATGGCCACATCAATCGAACTCGCGAGGGAGGAAAGTCGAGCCATAGAGCGAGAGCAATGGCCCGAAGCCTCGAGCCAACCGATCAAGACCACACAGGGAGAGTCTTTACTCCTAGTGGAGCCGAGGCTTCCGAATCAAGATTTGATCAAAGGTATGTACCTCATTAATAAAGTTCGTTTGACTATATTGTTTGATTCGGGTGCGACTCACTCGCTTGTGTCATATGAATGTGCTAAGAGTCCTAAATTGTCGGTGGTGCTTCTAGAGTGTGATTTGATTGTTGCCACACCCTCGAATAAACCTCGTTCTTACTTCTTATGCATGCAAGAATATTCTTATTACCATAGACGGTAGAGACTTTATTGTTGATCTTGTATGCCTACCTCTAAAAGACCTCGATGTTATTCTTGGTATGGACTGGTTATCTTCCAACCACGTTGTTTTGAACTCGCTTCGATAAAACCATAGTTTTTGGGACTCCAAAGGGAGTCCAGGGATCCTAGCTTTCTCTCTGTCAACCAAGTTAAGGCTTCGATGAACGAAGGAGCCCAAGTGTACATGATGCTATCTTCCCCGGAAGTCGAGAGCCCTCCCGATGTCGAAAGCGTGCTGTAAAGCGGGAATTTCCTGAAGTGTTCCTGGGGGATGTTTACGAACTACCCCCAGAGAGGGATGTGGAGTTTACCATAGACTTAGTGCCTGGAACTGGGCCTATATCCATAGCACATTATAAAATGTCTCCTCTAGAGCTAGCTAAGTTAAAGAAACAATTACAAGACCTGATGCAGAAGCAGTTCATCCGACCTAGCGTATCCCCATGGGGAGCACCTGTGTTGTTGGTGAAGAAGAAGGATAGCAGTATGAGGCTGTGTGTCGACTATCGACAGCTCAAGAAAGTGGTCGTTAATAATAGATATCCCCTCCCTAGGATTGATGATCTTATGGATCAATATATCGGGGATCGTATTTTCTCGAAAATAGATTTGAGGTCGTGGTACCGCGTCGATTATGGTTAAGTCTGAGGACATCCCGAAGATAGCATTTAGAACGCGATTTGGTCACTATGAGTATTTAGTTATGCCCTTTGAGATGACTAATGCTCCTAATGCATTCATGGATTACAACAAGACCTTTCACCCTTACTTGGATAAGTTTGTGGTGGTTTTCATAGATGACATCTTAGTGTACTCCAAGACTAAGGAGGAACATGAGGAACACTTGAGGGTTGTCTTGCAGACCCTTAAGGAGAAGCAGTTGTATGCTAATTTGTCTAAGTGCGAGTTTTGGTTAGAGGATGTGAGTTTCTTAGGTCAGGTGATCTCTAAAGATGGGATAGCCATGGATCCGGCTAAGGCAGAGACAGTGCTCCAATGGGAAACCGAGGTTAGGAGTTTCTTGGGTTTAGCAGGGTACTATAGAAGGTTTATAGAAGGCTTTTCTAAGTTAGCATTACCCTTAACCCGTCTCACCAAGAAGGGAAAATTGTTTGTGTGGGACTCTAAGTGCAAGGAGAGTTTCCAAACCTTGAAGGGCAGGTTAACATCAGCACCAATTTTAGTTTTGCCCGATCCTAGTAGGCCTTTCGTAGTGTATTGTAATGCATCGAAGCAAGGTTTAAGTGGAGTGTTGATGCAAGACGATAAGGTATTAGCTTATGTTTCTAGGCAGTTGAAAATCCACGAGAAG
Organism: Sophora flavescens; assembly: GCA_030762895.1. Taxonomy (NCBI): domain Eukaryota; kingdom Viridiplantae; phylum Streptophyta; class Magnoliopsida; order Fabales; family Fabaceae; genus Sophora; species Sophora flavescens. Next base: position 91,560,059 of record CM061063.1, read on the forward strand.
AACTACCCTACCCACGACCTAGAGTTAGGAGTCGTGGTATTTGCCATACAGATTTGGAGGCATTACCTGTATGGATCTAAGTTCGAGGTTTTTAGTGATCATAAGAGTTTGAAATATTTGTTTGACCAGAAAGAGATCAATATGAGATAGCGTAGGTGGATGGAGTTTTTAAAGGATTATGAGTTTGATCTAACCTACCACCCAGGAAAGGCCAATGTAGTGGCCGATGCTTTAAGTAGAAAACCTTACACGTCTGCTTTGATGGTTAGGGAGATGGATCTGATCGAGGAGTTTAGAGGCCTAAGTTTAGCTTGGGAAGTTACCCATAAGAGCATTAGGCTTGGAACCTTGAAGGTTACCAACAGTTTGATGGATCAAGTTTGAGAAGGCCAAAAGTTAGATAAGTTTCTCTTAGACCAGATGGAGTTGCTTGCTCAAGGTAGAGACCTGTTTTAATGACGGAAATGTTTGAGTTTTGAGGTTCAAAGATAGAAACTGTATACCAGACGTCCCGGATCTTAGGAAGTTAATCCTTGAAGAAGGGCATAGGAGTGGACTGAGTGTGCACCCAGGTGCCACTAAAATGTATCAGGATTTAAAGAGGATGTTTTGGTGGCCTAGGATGAAGAAAGATGTGATTGAGTTTGTATATGCTTGTTTAGTGTGCCAAAAGGCTAAGATAGAACACCATAAGCCATCGGGAAAGTTGCAACCTTTGAGTATCCAGAATGGAAATGGGATAGTATTGCCATGGATTTTGTGTCTGGACTCCCAATGACTCTAGCAGGTTATGAAGCGATATGGGTTGTTGTGGATAGACTGACTAAGTCTCCCCATTTCATCCTTGTGAACATGGAATACCCTTTGAAAAAGTTAACCAGGTTGTACATCAAAGATATAGTCAGGTTACATGGTGTACCTTCTAGCATAGTGTCAGATAGAGACCCGAGGTTTACCTCTAGGTTTTGGACTAGTTTCCATGAGGCCTTAGATACCAAGCTTAGGCTGTTAAGCCTATCACCTGCAGACGGATGGTCAGTCTAAGAGAACCATCTAGTCCTTAAAAGACTTGCTTAGAGCTTATGTGCTAGAATGCGGGCAAAGTGGGGACAAGTTGTTGCCCCTAATAGAGTTCACCTATAACAACAAACTACCATTCTAGTATTGGGATGACACCTTATGAAGCTCTTTATGGGAGGAGATGTAGGACACCTATGTGTTGGAGTGAACCCGGTGATAGTGTTGTGTTAGGACCCGAGATAGTGCAATAAACCACGTAAAATAATGAGGATGATTCAGAAAAGATGAGAACGACACAAAGTAGGCAGAAAAGCTACCATGACAAAAGGAGGAATGCACTCGAATTCCAGGAAGGTGATCACGTATTCTTGAGAGTTACACCAACAACTAGGGTCGGTAGAGTGATGAAAGCGAAGAAACTTACTCCCGAATTCATTAGCCCTTACCAAATTCTCAAAAGAGTCGGTGAAGTTACGTATCAAATTGCATTTCCACCTTTCTTGTCTAAACTTCACAATGTCTTTCATGTGTCACAACTTCGTAAGTACATTCATGACCCAAACCATGTGATAGTCCCCAACACGATTCAGTTAAATGAGAATTTGACTTTCGAGGTACAACCCGTTCGAAATGAGGACCGGAGGGTGAAGCAAACTGAGGGCAAAGAGATTCCGTTGGTTAAAGTCGTTTGGAGTGGGGCAATTGAGGGGAGTGGTACTTGGGAGCTTGAGAGCAAGATGATGGAGGTGTACCCGCATCTCTTCGTTCGAGGTGAGTAGAAATTTCGAGGACGAAATATTTATAATGGGGAGGAATTGTAACACCCCGTTTTTCGTATAAGTGCTTTTGTGTATGCCTTGTTTGCTTTAATTCTGTTTAGAAGGGGCTAAGTGGGATTTTAGGCTTTAAATTCCTTCCTGATGCATGAGCATGGCCGTGCTCATGTATCAACACGCCCGTTCATGATGCACGTGTCTTGTGGCTGCCGAGCCACAAGCACGACCATGCTCAAGAGGGGAACGCGTCTCACCGACACTAAGTGGGAGCGACGAGTGCTCAACAGTAACAAGACCGTGCTTGGCCTGAGGCTATATATAGACAAAGTGAGCAGCAAGGGTTACTAGTGAAACCCTCAAAATTGGCACTTTAGGCAATCCTAAGTGTGACGACAACCTCTCTCATTCTTGCCCTTTGATCCCAATCCTTGTTTGGTGTTCGTTTCGTAGTCGAGAGAGTACAATCACGCAAAAGTGCCAATTAGCAAAGGTAATGGTCTTTACCACTTTTGTTTCCTTTTTGTTTCATGAATTGGGAACTAATGGGTTAACCTTGTTTGTGTTTACCAAGGCTTGGAATCGTTCGTCAAGCCATTTGAGGGAATCGGCCTAGGAGCGTCTTCTGCTTAACTGGAATTCTTCATACCGTATGGGAGAAGTAATATTATGAGTATGTAGGCTTGGGGGTAGCGTAAGACGAAGGATTCCCATAACCCTTTTATGTTTGATAACATGTTATATGCCTATATTCATAATTGTTGTCTGATGTTAAACTGTTTGTTGTTATGATATTGGCATGACTATTATTAATTATTTATTGATGTCTCCGTTATATTCTTGTTGACGTAACAATGCCATGATTGAGTGTTTTTATCATAATTATGATACTGTGATATATTGGCTGTTGTTTGGTATTATGGACACATGGCATAAACACAATAAAACTATTAAAAAACTGTCGAGGGAGGTTGTTCCCCTTGTTCATAAGACTGAATGTTAGTAATGAGTGAGGATTATGCCAATGGCTTAGTCAAGGACCGTAGGGATTGATCTTGAGTGATTAGGGACAATTAGTGGAATGAAACTGAAGGATTAATTCCCCTCTAATTATAAGACATGAACATTTAATCAATACTAATGAAACTGATGATCAATGGATTAGTAGAACCATTAGGATTGAATCTGGAACTGCCCCAAGAAATTGGTAAAGCGGTCCGCGACCCTTCTACCTGAACACAGATGGTCTCGCTTTCTATTGAGCACGACCGTGCTTAACAGGGAACACACCCGTGCTCCCATTCAAACCGAGAAACTGGGCGCGCTTTTGAGCACGCCTGTGCTGATGGTGAGTACGCCCATGCTCACCTGCCCATATGATAGTGTGGTTTTACATGATGTTTCCTGTACACTTTTGCATGCATTTTTCATATAGATTAGACATTATTTATTTGATTTTGTTAGATTTTCCCTTGGAACGGGTGAAGCGGTTTCTTGATGTTGTTTTGCAGGAATCACTAAAAAATCTGGTTAACTTAGAGCCAAGGGAATGAAGAAACAGTGGAGAATGCAATTCTGGGAATGCTCGCCCATCAGAGATCGGGCAGACAGCCTGTATAAACAAGCAGAATGTCATCCTTCTGTCTCGCCCGCCGAACCAAACCTCGCCTCGCGAGCCTCGATCGATGATCGTGCTGGAGAAAATGCAACCTGTTCTGTCTCGCCACGTGAACAGTGTCTCGCCTCGCGGGAGATCCAATCACTGAAGACCAGAATTTTAATATTCGCCTCGCGAGATACATCTCGCCCCGCGAGTGCTGGAAACCCAGAAACACTGTTATAAGCTGTTTAGGGCATAATTGGAAGGGGCACCTTGGAGACATTGGAGGCTACGAGTTTGGAAACCCAAAAGGTTCTTTGAATCGAGGCAGCCTCCTGGAGGATTGCTCCCATGGAATCCCTTCTCTCCTTCATCTATGTTTCTTTGGTTGTGGCTATTATTATGAGTAGCTAAACCTCCATTGTTGGGGTTAGGGTAGCTATTTCGAATTCTCATGTATTTGATTTAATCTTGCAATACAGTTTCGCTTTGTTATTGAGTGATTGATTTTCGTACTTAATGCTTCTTTTGGCTAGCACCCCCATGACTTGTTTAGTGTTTTGATATGCAATTGGAAAATTCGTGTTAAAATCGGAATTGAGATTAATCACCTAGTAAGCCTTGTATCTAGGAATGGAACTAGGTTTATTAGCAATTGTGTAATCCCTAATCTTAATGCAAGTTCACTAATCTAGGCCACCTAAGGAATTAGGGTCTATTAGTGGATTTAGGCTCTTGTCATCCGAGGGATAGGGACTTGAGTAATTTAGTGGATTGATTGTCATAATTGAAGTAGAAACTGTTTGTTAGTTGTTTCATTGCATGAGGATGAATTTTAGTGAACCTAATCCCAACATCTTTTATCATATTTGAAAACCTTCTTTTATTGCCTTCCAAGTGTTTGAGAAAATTATAAAAAGAGTTTGTTTTTCTTATTTTGTTAGTTTTAACTTTTGTTAGCATAGAACTTCCTTCAATCCAACGATCCACTTAGATAGTAATCGGTTTGGTAAGTGCTAGTACTTGTCACAGTCCTCGTGGGAACGACAAAACGGTCTCACCACCGTATTACTTGCACGACTGGGTATACTTGCCCAGATCCATCAACAAGTTTTTGGCGCCGTTGCCGGGGACTGTGTTTCAATATTAGCATATCTATTTCGGTTACTAATTTAAGCAAAAATAAAAATAAAAACAAAAATAAAAATTTTCTGTTATAATCTGTTCTGTTTTTGCTGTCAAATTTTTTGGTGTGTTTGCTGTTGTATGCTAACCTTTACTACTAACACTCTTGTTGCTAGATTGTTTGTGTATGCGAGGTACTATCCCAGCTGACCAACTCCTCTACGATCCATAAATTGAAAGAACAGCTAGGGAGAATAGGAGACAAGCAAGATAGCAGAATTTGTTAGAACAAGGAAAAGAACAAGAGACTTCCACCTCTCAAGTTTGTCAAGAAGAACTCAAGATGGCAGGCAATGGTGAAGATGCTCCACCACGGAGGACACTTGGTGACTATGCCAATACAAGTATCAACCGGCATGTCACTAGCATAGTGAGGCCTCCGGTGAACTCCAACAATTTTGAAATCAAGCCAAATCTCATCAATATGGTTTCACAAAATCAGTTTGCTGGGTTGGAGAAGGAAGATCCTAATGATCATGTTTCCACTTTCCTAGAGTTGTGCGACGACAACAGTGAAAATAAATGGTGCCTCCGATGATGCAATTCGCCTGAGGTTGTTTCCTTTCTCTCTAAGAGATAGAGCCAAGTCTTGGCTCCAATCACAACCAAGGGGGAGCTTCACTGCATGGGACAACTTAGAGGCAAAATTTCTGGCAAGGTTCTTCCCCACCTCAAGATTTGTAAAGGCAAGGGGTGACATCATAAGCTTTGCTCAACAAGAAGGTGAGACTCTGCATGACGCCTCGGAAAGGTTCAAGGAATTGCTTCGGAGATGTCCAAATCATGGGTTTGATGATCATACCCAAGTGCAAACATTCTGTAATGGATTGAGGCCGTCAACCAGGTACATGTTGGATGCCTCAGCTGGAGGTTCCATGAATACAAAGACAACAGAGGAAGCATTGGTTTTGATAGAAGCTATGGCGTCAAATGACTACTTGATGCATCATGATCGAGGTCCCACACAAAGAAGGGGAGTGTTGGAGTTAGATTCACAAACTGCACTATTGGCTCAGAACAAACTCATGACACAACAACTGGAATCTCTTACTGCTAACTAGCTCAACTCCCACAACAACTCCAAACCTGTTCAAGGGACGACCATGCCACCACAACAGGTAATGAGATGTGATTTTTGTGGAAGTGATCATGAGAATGGAAGATGTGAGGCACCGCCTAGTACCCATGAGGAAGTCAATTATATGGGGAACAATGGGCGGCCAGGCAACAACCAATTCCCTAACAACTACAACCAAGGGTGGAGGAATCAACCAAATTTTGATTGGAAGCAAGATGCCTGGGACAAACAAGCAATCCTCAACCCACACAACCGCCTCAAGACCGGGTTTCTATCTTGGAAAACACCCTCAATCAGTTCATGCAGTTGACCATGGCAAACCAGAAAAATACCGATGCTTCTATAAAAAATTTGGAGGCTCAAGTTGGCCAAATTGCAAAGCACCTACCGGAGCAATCTAGCAGCGGTTTTTCAGGTAACACTCAAACTAATGCTAAGGAGCATTGCAATGCTGTTGTTTTGAGGAGTGGTAAAAGTCTTGATAATGTGGGCGGTGAACCTTTGGTGAAGAATCGAAAGTTGATGGAAAAACAAATTGAGTCTTGAGGAAAAAGAGGAAAAAGGCAAAGAGGTTGTAGTTGAGGAAGAAGAAAAAGCTAGTGAACAAGACAAGAGGGAGAAGCTAGTAGATGAGAATTCAATTTTGAGGAGAACTAAGAGTCAGATTTTGAAGGATGGAGACAAACCTCAAGTGATCCCCTATTACGTGAAGTTGCCCTATCCTTACTTGAGCAAGAAAAAAGAGAAAGAAGAACAGTTCGCCAAGTTCCTTGACATTTTCAAGAGGCTACAGATCAACATACCCTTTGCTGAAGCACTGGAGCAGATGACCAATTATGCAAAATTCATGAAGGAACTGCTCACGAAGAAAAGAAAGTTTAAAGAAGGCGAAACTGTTGCCTTAACCGAAGATTGCAATGCGATACTTCAAAGGAAACTACCTCCGAAGCTGAAAGATCCTGGTAGTTTTACAATCCCTTGCACTATTGGGAGTGTTGCTATCAGGAAGGCCTTATGTGACTTGGGAGCGAGTATCAATTTGATGCCGCTTTCAATTTTGAACAAGCTTGGAGGAGGAGAGGTGAGACCAACCAGGATGGCATTGCAACTAGCTGACAGATCAATCAAGCATCCTTATGGTATCTTGGAAGATGTTCTGGTAAAGGTGGATAAGTTTATCTTCCCAGCGGACTTTGTGATTTTAGACATGGAGGAGGATGCAGATGTTCCGCTCATACTGGGGAGACCTTTTCTAGCGACTGGTCGCGCTTTGATAGACGTACAAAAAGGCCAGCTGCGACTCAGAGTGCAAGATGAAGAAGTCACTTTCAATGTGTTTGAAGCTATGCATCGCCAGAGCGATGAAGAGGATTGTTTCCACATGGACATTGTGGATACAGTGGCTAAAGAAGTCGTTGTACATCAGCACCACCCCTCTACTCCTGAGAAGAAGGAAAAGCTCAACATGAAAGCAAATCTGAAGCTCTGCAGGACAAATGATGTATCAGTTGGTGATGAAGTTGGATCTGCTCATCTTGTGAAAACAGAACCTCCGCCGGGAAGGAGTAAGACAAAGGCCACGAGGCCCAGAGTGAAAAGGGCAAAGCGGAAGCGCAATTATTGGCCTTATAAGCAAAATCAGCTCTTTAAAGGAGTTCCATGGAAGAAAAGTGCTCTTGAACTTCTATGCCCAGCCAACCCCGGTTAATTGAAAGAAGCCCGTCAAGCTAGTGACGTTAAAGAAGCGCTTATTGGGAAGCAACCCAACTTTTCTTAACCCTTCTCTTTAGTTGTCTTCATTTTCTTAATAATTTTGTTTTTGATTTTAACCTCTTGAATAATTTGAGAAGCTCAAGAGGAAAAATAATAAATTGAGAATTGCCAAGTGTTTGCAGGGTAAGAAGGAAGGAGGGAAGAGCAAGAAGATAAGAAAAGCAAAGTCAGCACCCGTCACCGCCGCGGTAAGTCGCTCCAATTTTTCTCTCCCCTCTCCATCTTGATTGTTTACATTGGGGACAATGTAAATTTTTAAGCTTGGGGTAGGGGTATTTTTGCATTTGTTCATATTGCATTCATATAGTTTTGCATGATCACACAATTAGATTGCCCTTGTTTAGATTTTGCATCCAAATTGTGAAAACTAAGTGCCAAATAATTTGAGATAGTGAATTTTTGAACCCAAATTTTTGTATTCTTGTGATAAGGCTGCAAATGAAAATGCTTGAGATGATCTTGGATAGTTGATAATTAGCATATGGTTCTATAGATTTGTGTTTTTCATTGATTTCTGAACTATAAAATGTGAGATTTTGAGCCAAAGGGGTACTCACCAAATATACCCCATTCTTTGTGTTAGAGTGTTATTCCTCTTGGTTTGCTTTCTCTAGAACTTGACTTGAAACCATTTTGAAGCTTAAAAATTTTTGAAAACATTTTTGAAAGTGATTGAGGCACTAGGTATTTTTCTGGCCTTCTGAGCTTTGAATGATGAAATGCTACCCCTTAGTTGCCCAATTTTGAGCCTGAAAGAAAAAAAATGCTTTTCTTGGTACCCTGAAATGTTTTGATAAATATGCTTGATAGGATACCTTCTAAAGTATTACAAAAAGGGTGAAAAAGGTAGTCGAAAAAGTTTGGGATGAAAGAAAAAAAAAATCTCTTGAGATGAAAAATCTCCCCTTCTGTAAATAAAAGAAAAACAAAAGAAAAAGAAAAATAAATAGAGAAGGGGATGACAAAAAGAAATGAAAAATAATAGAAAAAGAAAGAAAAGAAAGGTGGCGAAGTTGAATCGAAACCCAAAAGGGTATTTTAGAAGGTGTCATGATTTGCAATGCTTAATGTTTTGTGTAACCTTTTGAAATGTCCCTTTCTTGATTGCCCCACCTAACAATAAATCCTATGGCCCCGTTACAACCAAGTAAAAGACCTCTTGATTCTAAATTGTTTTCATTAATAAAGTAGAAATTTGGTTGATAGTCAAGCCTATGGTAGATGTCATTCCTTGAGGAAAATTGAGCGAAATGTTATATACCCTTAACACTTGAGTGAGGTTAGAAAGAGAGCCAAGCAAAAGAACAAGTTTGGGGTGAGCTTCAGGTGAGAAAGAGTGCCCAAATCAGTGAGAACATGAGTCTAAGGAACCTAAGCCTCTAATTGGACTTGAATTGATTGTCTCTTGCTAAATTGTTTGAATTGCCTATTGCTTGGATCTTTTACTCGAGTTCTTAGTTCACTATCCATGTTCTGTTTATTCTACTGTCCTTGGTGATTGCTTGAGGACAAGCAATTGAATAAGCTTGGGGTGATTTGATAGTGTGATTTTACATGATGTTTCCTGTACACTTTTGCATGCATTTTTCATATAGATTAGGCATTATTTATTTGAATTTGTTAGATTTTCCCTTGGAACGGGTGAAGCGGTTTCTTGATGTTGTTTTGCAGGAATCACCGAAAAATCGGTTAACTTAGAGCCAAGGGAATGAAGAAACACAGTGGAGAATGCAATTCTGGGAATGCTCGCCCGCGAGCTCGGCAGACAGCCGAAATGCATGAGAATGTCATCCTTTCTGTCTCGCCCCGCGAATCAAACCTCGCCTCGTGAGCCTGACTGGTGACTGTGCCAGAAAATGCAANCTGTTCTGTCTCGCCACGCGAACAGTGTCTCGCCTCGCGGGAGATCCAATCACTGAAGACCAGAAGTTTAATATTCGCCTCGCGAGATACATCTCGCCCCGCGAGTGCCGGGAAACCCGTAAACACTGTTATAAGCTGTTTAGGGCATAATTGGAAGGGGCACCTTGGAGACATTGGAGGCTACGAGTTTGGAAACCCAAAAGGTTCTTTGAATCAGAGGCAGCTCCTGGAGGATTGCTCCCATGGAATCCCTTCTCTCCTTCATCTATGTTTCTTTGGTTGTGGCTATTATTATGAGTAGCTAAACCTCCATTGTTGGGGTTAGGGTAGCTATTTCTGAATTCTCATGTATTTGATTTAATCTTGCAATACAGTTTCTGCTTTGTTATTGAGTGATTGATTTCTCTACTTAATGCTTGTTGTGGCTAGCACCCCCATGACTTGTTTAGTGTTTTGATATGCAATTGGAAAATTCGTGTTAAAACCGGAATTGAGATTAATCACCTAGTAAGCCTTGTATCTAGGAATGGAACTAGGTTTATTAGCAATTGTGTAATCCCTAATCTTAATGCAAGTTCACTAATCTAGGCCACCTAAGGAATTAGGGTCTATTAGTGGATTTAGGCTCTTGTCATCCGAGGGATCGAGACTTGAGTAATTTAGTGGATTGATTGTCATAATTGAAGTAGAAACTGTTTGTTAGTTGTTTCATTGCATGAGGATGAAGTTTAGTGAACCTAATCCCAACATCTTTTATCATATTTGAAAACCTTCTTTTATTGCCTTCCAAGTGTTTGAGAAAATTATAAAAAAGAGTTTGTTTTTCTTATTTTGTTAGTTTTAACTTTTGTTAGCATAGAACTTCCTTCAATCCAACGATCTGCTTAGATAGTAATCGGTTTGGTAAGTGCTAGTACTTGTCACAGTCCTCCTGGGAACGATAAAACGGTCTCACCACCGTATTACTTGCACGACTGGGTATACTTGCCCAGATCCGTCAACACCATAATAGAAAACAAAACAAACGCAGAATGCCGAGTTAGGGGTGTTTCACCCCAAATACTCTACAAAGACTTGATAAAACACCAACGAAACATGAAGACCACAGACCAGTGATAAGATTACTGTACCTTGGTAGCCTAGTGGCCAAGGGAGCCTTGATGCATGATGGTCAAGGTGGTAATCTCTAGTGCTTAATGGCTATGGTACCTTGGTAGCCTAGTGGCCAAGAGGCCTTGATGCTTGTTGGTCAAGGTGGTAATCTCTAGTGCAGAACGACTAGAGTGTTTAATCATTGAATACGAAAGATAACGATAAATTGATGGTGTTAAAACTTGTGTAGCCTATGGGCCCAAGCGAAGGTGGTGGTTATGTTTGTGTGTTGTGTTGAGCATGCAGTCACGTATCAGAGATGTTAGTGGATGATGTTCAACAAAGGGGAGGTCGCCCAAGAGTAAGGCGATCTGGCCGCCCGCAGCGATTCAATTGAATCATGTACAACCGTGGTGGTGCATTCGAGAATAAGGTGCGTCGGCTATCCTAGGGGTCCACCTAAGGTTTAGTGGATTGCCCTGGCGTTGGTGCTTATTGGCCAATGTGGAAATGTAACTACGAAGTTGACTTCCTGAGATAGATGGATCCAAGTGCATAATGGAGTAGTGGAGTAGAGTTTGCATTGCATAGCATGCACGTTTGTATGATGATATTGATATGTTATATCATTTCCTGCTATAACATGATTAGTTGATGTATGCTCGTTTTGCTAACTGCTTCATTGCCAATATATTCGTATACATATTTCTTACTCCCTATTTCTATGTTTCTTGTTGTGGCATGTATCTTTTATGCAGAGGACGGCGAGCAGCCAGTTGATGAGTGACTCTGAGGAGTCGCGACTCGTAGTTAGGATTTCCAGTTTTCAGTAGTTTGTTTAGTTAGTTGTTTTTTTAGTTTTATCCGATTATTTATTTTGGATTGGTTATACCAGCTCTGTAATGTGACATCGGGGTTAGGTTTTCTTTAATGTTATGTTATGCTTTATTTTCCGAGTTTTGAGACTTGACACAATGTGGTGTTCTCTACCCGTTGTTTGGTTTTTAATTTTTGTAAATGAATGCATGTTTTATTTTAACTATCTTATCCTTTAATGCTTTATATGTATGCGGGATAGAGGGTGTCACACCTACAAAGACGAAATTCAAAAAAACGTGTAAGATACCTAAAAGTTTGTTACGAAGTACAAGTAGAATTAAATCACTTATAATCTTTTCAGCAACAGCGCGTGTGGGCTCAGATTTAATAACCCCAGACTTTGTCTTTCGACCTTCAATCCATATATCATCGCGTGGGGGTGGAGACGGAGGATCGATAACTGTATCCTCATCTCCTGCTTCTTCCCGCCTCTTCTTCAACTTCGGCTCCATTATTATGCCTAACTGGTTTATAGCCACCACGAGACATATGGTGTTTGTGGACATTTTTTTTTTCTGGATCTCCTGCACCTTTTCCTTTTTCTCCATTTACAAATAGCAAGTAGTCAATTCAGTTAAATAAAAAAATTTAGGTTGGCCTATCATAAAAAAAAACTTAACTTCCACTAACCAGATAGGCAGGCGAGCGTCGGATCGCGACAAACTGGTCCCACGTATCTTGATCAAGGAAAGGGTAATCATCAGTATCAGACGTGTTGGCCTTCTTTCCAAAGATGTAATTACTAGACAGGGTTGACTTAAACCCCGTCCAAAGCTTAGCAGCATGTGAAAGTACTTTCTTCTTTATAGCTGCAGTATTCAGCATATCAAAATAGACCTACATTACAGAACAAAAAAGAGGAATTACTGTATGATAATATGCTTAAATACAATAGATACAAACGAAGAGGTTAAAAGTT
>CM061063.1:91572740-91649071 GCA_030762895.1 Sophora flavescens
GTCTGCAGTCTCGCGGGGCGAGCATTCCCAGAATTGCATTCTCCACTGTTTCTTCATTCCCTTGGCTCTAAGTTAACCAGATTTTTCAGTGATTCCTGCAAAACAACATCAAGAAACCGCTTCACCCGTTCCAAGGGAAAATCTAACAAATTCAAATAAATAATGCCTAATCTATATGAAAAATGCATGCAAAAGTGTACAGGAAACATCATGTAAAATCACACTATCAAATCACCCCAAGCTTATTCAATTGCTTGTCCTCAAGCAATCACCAAGGACAGTAGAATAAACAGAACATGGATAGTGAACTAAGAACTCGAGTAAAAGATCCAAGCAATAGGCAATTCAAACAATTTAGCAAGAGACAATCAATTCAAGTCCAATTAGAGGCTTAGGTTCCTTAGACTCATGTTCTCACTGATTTGGGCACTCTTTCTCACCTGAAGCTCACCCCAAACTTGTTCTTTTGCTTGGCTCTCTTTCTAACCTCACTCAAGTGTTAAGGGTATATAACATTTCGCTCAATTTTCCTCAAGGAATGACATCTACCATAGGCTTGACTATCAACCAAATTTCTACTTTATTAATGAAAACAATTTAGAATCAAGAGGTATTTTACTTGGTTGTAATGGGGCCATGGGATTTATTATTAGGTGGGGCAATCAAGAAATGGACATTTCAAAAGGTTACACAAAACATTAACCATTGCAAAGCATGACACCTTCTAAAATACCTTTTTGGGTTTTGATTCAACTTCGCCACCTTTCTTTTCTTTCTTTTTCTATTATTTTTCATTTCTCATTTCTTTTTGTCATCCCCTTCTCTATTTCTTTTTCTTTTTCTTTTTTTTCTTTTTTTCTTTTATTTGGAGAAGGGGAGATTTTTCATCTCAAGAGATTTTTTTTTTCTTTCATCCCAAACTTTTTCGACTACCTTTTTCACCCTTTTTGTAATACTTTAGAAGGTATCCTATCAAGCATATTTATCAAAACATTTCAGGGTACCAAGAAAAGCATTTTTTTTCTTTCAGGCTCAAAATTGGGCAACTAAGGGGTAGCATTTCATCATTCAAAGCTCAGAAGGCCAGAAAAATACCTAGTGCCTCAATCACTTTCAAAAATGTTTTCAAAAATTTTTAAGCTTCAAAATGGTTTCAAGTCAAGTTCTAGAGAAAGCAAACCAAGAGGAATAACACTCTAACACAAAGAATGGGGTATATTTGGTGAGTACCCCTTTGGCTCAAAATCTCACATTTTATAGTTCAGAAATCAATGAAAAACACAAATCTATAGAACCATATGCTAATTATCAACTATCCAAGATCATCTCAAGCATTTTCATTTGCAGCCTTATCACAAGAATACAAAAATTTGGGTTCAAAAATTCACTATCTCAAATTATTTGGCACTTAGTTTTCACAATTTGGATGCAAAATCTAAACAAGGGCAATCTAATTGTGTGATCATGCAAAACTATATGAATGCAATATGAACAAATGCAAAAATACCCCTACCCCAAGCTTAAAAATTTACATTGTCCCCAATGTAAACAATCAAGATGGAGAGGGGAGAGAAAAATTGGAACGACTTACCGCGGCGGTGACGGGTGCTGACTTTGCTTTTCTTATCTTCTTGCTCTTCCCTCCTTCCTTCTTACCCTGCAAACACTTGGCAATTCTCAATTTATTATTTTTCCTCTTGAGCTTCTCAAATTATTCAAGAGGTTAAAATCAAAAACAAAATTATTAAGAAAATGAAGACAACTAAAGAGAAGGGTTAAGAAAAGTTGGGTTGCTTCCCAATAAGCGCTTCTTTAACGTCACTAGCTTGACGGGCTTCTTTCAATTAACCGGGGTTGGCTGGGCATAGAAGTTCAAGAGCACTTTTCTTCCATGGAACTCCTTTAAAGAGCTGATTTTGCTTATAAGGCCAATAATTGCGCTTCCGCTTTGCCCTTTTCACTCTGGGCCTCGTGGCCTTTGTCTTACTCCTTCCCGGCGGAGGTTCTGTTTTCACAAGATGAGCAGATCCAACTTCATCACCAACTGATACATCATTTGTCCTGCAGAGCTTCAGATTTGCTTTCATGTTGAGCTTTTCCTTCTTCTCAGGAGTAGAGGGGTGGTGCTGATGTACAACGACTTCTTTAGCCACTGTATCCACAATGTCCATGTGGAAACAATCCTCTTCATCGCTCTGGCGATGCATAGCTTCAAACACATTGAAAGTGACTTCTTCATCTTGCACTCTGAGTCGCAGCTGGCCTTTTTGTACGTCTATCAAAGCGCGACCAGTCGCTAGAAAAGGTCTCCCCAGTATGAGCGGAACATCTGCATCCTCCTCCATGTCTAAAATCACAAAGTCCGCTGGGAAGATAAACTTATCCACCTTTACCAGAACATCTTCCAAGATACCATAAGGATGCTTGATTGATCTGTCAGCTAGTTGCAATGCCATCCTGGTTGGTCTCACCTCTCCTCCTCCAAGCTTGTTCAAAATTGAAAGCGGCATCAAATTGATACTCGCTCCCCAAGTCACATAAGGCCTTCCCGATAGCAACACTCCCAATAGTGCAAGGGATTGTAAAACTACCAGGATCTTTCAACCGGGAGGTAGTTTCCTTTGAAGTATCGCATTGCAATCTTCGGTTAAGGCAACAGTTTCGCCTTCTTTAAACTTTCTTTTCTTCGTGAGCAGTTCCTTCATGAATTTTGCATAATTGGTCATCTGCTCCAGTGCTTCAGCAAAGGGTATGTTGATCTGTAGCCTCTTGAAAATGTCAAGGAACTTGGCGAACTGTTCTTCTTTCTCTTTTTTCTTGCTCAAGTAAGGATAGGGCAACTTCACGTAATAGGGGATCACTTGAGGTTTGTCTCCATCCTTCAAAATCTGACTCTTAGTTCTCCTCAAAATTGAATTCTCATCTACTAGCTTCTCCCTCTTGTCTTGTTCACTAGCTTTTTCTTCTTCCTCAACTACAACCTCTTTGCCTTTTTCCTCTTTTTCCTCAGCACTCAATTCTGTTTTTCCATCAACTTTCTGATTCTTCACCAAAGGTTCACCGCCCACATTCTCAAGACTTTTACCACTCCTCAAAACAACAGCATTGCAATGCTCCTTAGGATTAGTTTGAGTGTTACCTGAAAAACCGCTGCTAGATTGCTCCGGTAGGTGCTTTGCAATTTGGCCAACTTGAGCCTCCAAATTTTTTATAGAAGCATCGGTATTTTTCTGGTTTGCCATGGTCAACTGCATGAACTGATTGAGGGTGTTTTCCAAGATAGAAACCCGGTCTTGAGGCGGTTGTGTGGGTTGAGGATTGCTTGTTTGTCCGGCATCTTGCTTCCAATCAAAATTTGGTTGATTCCTCCACCCTTGGTTGTAGTTGTTAGGGAATTGGTTGTTGCCTGGCCGCCCATAGTTCCCCATATAATTGACTTCCTCATGGGAACTAGGCGGTGCCTCACATCTTCCATTCTCATGATCACTTCCACAAAAATCACATCTCATTACCTGTTGTGGTGGCATGGTCGTCCCTTGAACAGTTTGGAGTTGTTGTGGGAGTTGAGCTAGTTGCTTGGTAAGAGATTCCAGTTGTTGTGTCATGAGTTTGTTCTGAGCCAATAGTGCAGTTTGTGAATCTAACTCCAACACTCCCCTTCTTTGTGTGGGACCTCGATCATGATGCATCAAGTAGTCATTTGACGCCATAGCTTCTATCAAAACCAATGCTTCCTCTGTTGTCTTTGTATTCATGGAACCTCCAGCTGAGGCATCCAACATGTACCTGGTTGACGGCCTCAATCCATTACAGAATGTTTGCACTTGGGTATGATCATCAAACCCATGATTTGGACATCTCCGAAGCAATTCCTTGAACCTTTCCGAGGCGTCATGCAGAGTCTCACCTTCTTGTTGAGCAAAGCTTATGATGTCACCCCTTGCCTTTACAAATCTTGAGGTGGGGAAGAACCTTGCCAGAAATTTTGCCTCTAAGTTGTCCCATGCAGTGAAGCTCCCCCTTGGTTGTGATTGGAGCCAAGACTTGGCTCTATCTCTTAGAGAGAAAGGAAACAACCTCAGGCGAATTGCATCATCGGAGGCACCATTTATTTTCACTGTATCGCACAACTCTAGGAAAGTGGAAACATGACTGTTAGGATCTTCCTTCTCCAACCCAGCAAACTGATTTTGTGAAACCATATTGATGAGATTTGGCTTGATTTCAAAATTGTTGGAGTTCACCGGAGGCCTCACTATGCTAGTGACATGCCGGTTGATACTTGTATTGGCATAGTCACCAAGTGTCCTCCGTGGTGGAGCATCTTCACCATTGCCTGCCATCTTGAGTTCTTCTTGACAAACTTGAGAGGTGGAAGTCTCTTGTTCTTTTCCTTGTTCTAACAAATTCTGCTATCTTGCTTGTCTCCTATTCTCCCTAGCTGTTCTTTCAATTTATGGATCGTAGAGGAGTTGGTCAGCTGGGATAGTACCTCGCATACACAAACAATCTAGCAACAAGAGTGTTAGTAGTAAAGGTTAGCATACAACAGCAAACACACCAAAAAATTTGACAAAAAAAATGGAACGTATTATAAGAAAATTTTTATTTTTGTTTTTATTTTTATTTTTGCTTAAATTAGTAACCAAATAGATATGCTAATATTGAAACACAGTCCCGAAACGGCGCAAAAACTTGTTGATGGATCTGGGCAAGTATACCCAAATCGTGCAAGTAATACGGTGGTGAGACCGTTTTGTCGTTCCCACGAGGACTGTGACAAGTACTAGCACTTACCAAACCGATTACTATCTAAGTGGATCGTTGGATTGAAGGAAGTTCTATGCTAACAAAAGTTAAAACTAACAAAATAAGAAAAACAAACTCTTTTTATAATTTTCTCAAACACTTGGAAGGCAATAAAAGAAGGTTTTCAAATATGATAAAAGATGTTGGGATTAGGTTCACTAAAATTCATCCTCATGCAATGAAACAACTAACAAACAGTTTCTACTTCAATTATGACAATCAATCCACTAAATTACTCAAGTCCCTATCCCTCGGATGACAAGAGCCTAAATCCACTAATAGACCCTAATTCCTTAGGTGGCCTAGATTAGTGAACTTGCATTAAGATTAGGGATTACACAATTGCTAATAAACCTAGTTCCATTCCTAGATACAAGGCTTACTAGGTGATTAATCTCAATTCCGATTTTAACACGAATTTTCCAATTGCATATCAAAACACTAAACAAGTCATGGGGGTGCTAGCCACAACAAGCATTAAGTACAGAAATCAATCACTCAATAACAAAGCAGAAACTGTATTGCAAGATTAAATCAAATACATGAGAATTCAGAAATAGCTACCCTAACCCCAACAATGGAGGTTTAGCTACTCATAATAATAGCCACAACCAAAGAAACATAGATGAAGGAGAGAAGGGATTCCATGGGAGCAATCCTCCAGGAGCTGCCTCTGATTCAAAGAACCTTTTGGGTTTCCAAACTCGTAGCCTCCAATGTCTCCAAGGTGCCCCTTCCAATTATGCCCTAAACAGCTTATAACAGTGTTTCTGGGTTTCCAGCACTCGCGGGGCGAGATGTATCTCGCGAGGCGAATATTAAACTTCTGGTCTTCAGTGATTGGATCTCCCGCGAGGCGAGACACTGTTCACGTGGCGAGACAGAACAGGTTGCATTTTCTGGCACAGTCATCAGTCAGGCTCGCGAGGCGAGGTTTGATTCGCGGGGCGAGACAGAAAGGATGACATTCTCACTGTTTTGGCTGCTGCAGTCTCGCGGGGCGAGCATTCCCAGAATTGCATTCTCCACTGTTTCTTCATTCCCTTGGCTCTAAGTTAACCAGATTTTTTAGTGATTCCTGCAAAACAACATCAAGAAACCGCTTCACCCGTTCCAAGGGAAAATCTAACAAAATCAAATAAATAATGTCTAATCTATATGAAAAATGCATGCAAAAGTGTACAGGAAACATCATGTAAAACCACACTATCATATGGGCAGGTGAGCATGGGCGTACTCACCATCAGCACAGGCGTGCTCAAAAGCGCGCCCAGTTTCTCGGTTTGAATGGGAGCACGGGTGTGTTCCCTGTTAAGCACGGTCGTGCTCAATAGAGCAGAGCCATACTGTTCTGGGTAGAAGGGTCGCGGACCCTTTACCAATTTCTTGGGGCAGTTCCAGATTCAATCCTAATGGTTCTACTAATCCATTGATCATCAGTTTCATTAGTATTGATTAAATGTTCATGTCTTATAATTAGAGGGGAATTAATCCTTCAGTTTCATTCCACTAATTGTCCCTAATCACTCAAGATCAATCCCTACGGTCCTTGACTAAGCCATTGGCATAATCCTCACTCATTACTAACATTCAGTCTTATGAACAAGGGGAACAACCTCCCTCGACAGTTTTTTAATAGTTTTATTGTGTTTATGCCATGTGTCCATAATACCAAACAACAGCCAATATATCACAGTATCATAATTATGATAAAAACACTCAATCATGGCATTGTTACGTCAACAAGAATATAACAGACATCAATAAATAATTAATAATAGTCATGCCAATATCATAACAACAAACAGTTTAACATCAGACAACAATTATGAATATAGGCATATAACATGTTATCAAACATAAAAGGGTTATGGGAATCCTTCGTCTTACGCTACCCCCAAGCCTACATACTCATACTATTCCTTCTCCCCATACCTGGTATGAAGAATTCCCGTTAAACCGAAGACGCTCCTAGACCGATTCCCTCAAATGGCTTGACGAACGATTCCAAGCCTTGGTAAACACAAACAAGGTTAACCCATTAGTTCCCAATTCATGAAACAAAAAGGAAACAAAAGTGGTAAAGACCATTACCTTTGCTAATTGGCACTTTTGCGTGATTGTACTCTCTCAACTACGAACAGAACACCAAACAAGGATTGGGATCAAAGGGCAAGAATGAGAGAGGTTGTCGTCACACTTAGGATTGCCTAAAGTGCCAATTTTGAGGGTTTCACTAGTAACCCTTGCTGCTCACTGTCTATATATAGCCTCCGACCCAAGCACGGTCTTGTTACCTGTTGAGCACTGTCGCGCTCCACTTAGTGTCAGTGAGACGCGTTCCCCTCTTGAGCATGGTCGTGCTTGTGGCTCTGGCAGCCACAAGACACGTGCATCATGAACGGGCGTGTTGATACATGAGCACGGCCATGCTCATGCATCAGGAAGGAATTTAAAGCCTAAAATCCCACTTAGCCCCTTCTAAACAGAATTAAAGCAAACAAGGCATACACAAAAGCACTTATACGAAAAACGGGGTGTTACAATTCCTCCCCATTATAAATATTTCGTCCTCGAAATTTCTACTCACCTCGAACGAAGAGATGCGGGTACACCTCCATCATCTTGCTCTCAAGCTCCCAAGTACCACTCCCCTCAATTGCCCCACTCCAAACGACTTTAACCAAAGGAATCTCTTTGCCCCTCAGCTGCTTCACCCTCCGGTCCTCATTTCGAACGGGTTGTACCTCGAAAGTCAAATTCTCATTTAACTGAATCATGTTGGGGACTATCACATGGTTTGGGTCATGAATGTACTTACGAAGTTGTGACACATGAAAGACATTGTGAAGTTTAGACAAGAAAGGTGGAAATGCAATTTGATACGTAACTTCACCGACTCTTTTGAGAATTTGGTAAGGGCTAATGAATTCGGGAGTAAGTTTCTTCGCTTTCATCACTCTACCGACCCTAGTTGTTGGTGTAACTCTCAAGAATACGTGATCACCTTCCTGGAATTCGAGTGCATTCCTCCTTTTGTCATGGTAGCTTTTCTGCCTACTTTGTGTCGTTCTCATCTTTTCCTGAATCATCCTCATTATTTTCTGTGGTTTATTGCACTATCTCAGGTCCTAACACAACACTATCACCAGGTTCACTCCAACACATAGGTGTCCTACATCTCCTCCCATAAAGAGCTTCATAAGGTGTCATCCCAATACTAGAATGGTAGCTGTTGTTATAGGTGAACTCTATTAGGGGCAACAACTTGTCCCAGCTACCCGACTGTTCTAGCACATAAGCTCTAAGCAAGTCTTTTAAGGACTAGATGGTTCTCTTAGACTGACCATCCGTCTGCAGGTGATAGGCTTAACTTAGCCTAAGCTTGGTATCTAAGGCCTCATGGAAACTAGTCCAAAACCTAGAGGTAAACCTCGGGTCTCTATCTGACACTATGCTAGAAGGTACACCATGTAACCTGACTATATCTTTGATGTACAACCTGGTTAACTTTTTCAAAGGGTATTCCATGTTCACAAGGATGAAATGGGGAGACTTAGTCAGTCTATCCACAACAACCCATATCGCTTCATAACCTGCTAGAGTCATTGGGAGTCCAGACACAAAATCCATGGCAATACTATCCCATTTCCATTCTGGGATACTCAAAGGTTGCAACTTTCCCGATGGCTTATGGTGTTCTATCTTAGCCTTTTGGCACACTAAACAAGCATATACAAACTCAATCACATCTTTCTTCATCCTAGGCCACCAAAACATCCTCTTTAAATCCTGATACATTTTAGTGGCACCTGGGTGCACACTCAGTCCACTCCTATGCCCTTCTTCAAGGATTAACTTCCTAAGATCCGGGACGTCTGGTATACAGTTTCTATCTTTGAACCTCAAAACTCAAACATTTCCGTCATTAAAACAGGTCTCTACCTTGAGCAAGCAACTCCATCTGGTCTAAGAGAAACTTATCTAACTTTTGGCCTTCTCAAACTTGATCCATCAAACTGTTGGTAACCTTCAAGGTTCCAAGCCTAATGCTCTTATGGGTAACTTCCCAAGCTAAACTTAGGCCTCTAAACTCCTCGATCAGATCCATCTCCCTAACCATCAAAGCAGAGACGTGTAAGGTTTTTCTACTTAAAGCATCGGCCACTACATTGGCCTTTCCTGGGTGGTAGGTTAGATCAAACTCATAATCCTTTAAAAACTCCATCCACCTACGCTATCTCATATTGATCTCTTTCTGGTCAAACAAATATTTCAAACTCTTATGATCACTAAAAACCTCGAACTTAGATCCATACAGGTAATGCCTCCAAATCTTTATGGCAAATACCACAGCTCCTAACTCTAGGTCGTGGGTAGGGTAGTTCTTCTCGTGGATTTTCAACTGCCTAGAAACATAAGCTAATACCTTATCGTCTTGCATCAACACTCCACTTAAACCTTGCTTCGATGCATTACAATACACTACGAAAGGCCTACTAGGATCGGGCAAAACTAAAATTGGTGCTGATGTTAACCTGCCCTTCAAGGTTTGGAAACTCTCCTTGCACTTAGAGTCCCACACAAACAATTTTCCCTTCTTGGTGAGACGGGTTAAGGGTAATGCTAACTTAGAAAAGCCTTCTATAAACCTTCTATAGTACCCTGCTAAACCCAAGAAACTCCTAACCTCGGTTTCCCATTGGAGCACTGTCTCTGCCTTAGCCGGATCCATGGCTATCCCATCTTTAGAGATCACCTGACCTAAGAAACTCACATCCTCTAACCAAAACTCGCACTTAGACAAATTAGCATACAACTGCTTCTCCTTAAGGGTCTGCAAGACAACCCTCAAGTGTTCCTCATGTTCCTCCTTAGTCTTGGAGTACACTAAGATGTCATCTATGAAAACCACCACAAACTTATCCAAGTAAGGGTGAAAGGTCTTGTTGTAATCCATGAATGCATTAGGAGCATTAGTCATCTCAAAGGGCATAACTAAATACTCATAGTGACCATATCGCGTTCTAAATGCTATCTTCGGGATGTCCTCAGACTTAACCATAATCTGACGGTACCCTGACCTCAAATCTATTTTCGAGAAAATACAATCCCCGATATATTGATCCATAAGATCATCAATCCTAGGGAGGGGATATCTATTATTAACGACCACTTTCTTGAGCTGTCGATAGTCGACACACAGCCTCATACTGCTATCCTTCTTCTTCACCAACAACACAGGTGCTCCCCATGGGGATACGCTAGGTCGGATGAACTGCTTCTGCATCAGGTCTTGTAATTGTTTCTTTAACTTAGCTAGCTCTAGAGGAGACATTTTATAATGTGCTATGGATATAGGCCCAGTTCCAGGCACTAAGTCTATGGTAAACTCCACATCCCTCTCTGGGGGTAGTTCGTAAACATCCCCCAGGAACACTTCAGGAAATTCCCGCACAACAGGCACGCTTTCGACATCAGGAGGGCTCTCGACTTCCAGGGAAGATAGCATCATGTACACTTGGGCTCCTTCGTTCATCGAAGCCTTAACTTGGTTGACAGAGAGAAAGCTAGGATCCCTAGACTCCACTGGAGTCCCAAAAACTATGGTTTTATCGAAGCAGTTCAAAACAACGTGGTTGGAAGATAACCAGTCCATACCAAGAATAACATCGAGGTCTTTTAGAGGTAGGCATACAAGATCAACAATAAAGTCTCTACCGTCTATGGTAATAAGAATATTCTTGCATGCATAAGAAGTAAGAACAGGTTTATTCGAGGGTGTGGCAACAATCAAATCACACTCTAGAAGCACCACTGACAATTTAGGACTCTTAGCACATTCATATGACACAAACGAGTGAGTCGCACCCGAATCAAACAATATAGTCAAACGAACTTTATTAATGAGGTACATACCTTTGATCAAATCTTCAGATTCGGAAGCCTCGGCTCCACTAGGAGTAAAGACTCTCCCTGTGGTCTTCAGTCGGTTGGCCTGAGGCTTCCGACCATTGCTCTCGCTCTATGGCTCTGACTTTCCTCCCTCGCAGTTTCGACTGATGTGGCCATGAATGCCACACTTGAAGCAGATGATGTCCGTCTCCTTGCATTGGGTAGTGAAGTGGTTCTGTCCACACTTGTCGCAACGGAGAGGTCTAGAATCAGAAGAATGCTATCTCTTGGACCTGTCTGAAGAAAATGAGACTTCTTGCCATCCCGCTTGAAGTCTTTGCCAGCTGGAGCGAGACGTGGCTTCACTTGTTTTCCTGATCATTCATCTTGTTGCTCTGGTTGTCTGATCCCTTGGAGGCTGACCCTCCAGACTTGCAAGTATCTTCATAGATCCTGCACTTGTTCACTAAAACTGGAAAGACTCGGATCTCCTGGTAGCTGATAGCCTGCTTGATCTCTGGACACAGACCATCCTCAAACTTCACGCATTTGGAATGATCGTCGGCCACATACTTATACAGTGTATAGTAACGGGCGAGCTCCTCGAACTTAGCCGCATACTCTCCTACCGGCATGTTGCCCTGCTTCAATGCCAAAAATTCCATCTCCTTCTTGTCCTTGATGTCTGCCGGAAAGTACTTCTCGAGGAATCTGTCCTTGAAGACAGTCCATGTGATCATCGTACCCTCCTCCTGCAAGCACTGACGATAATTCTCCCACCATTGCTCAGCCTCCTCTGTCAACATGAAAGTCCCAAAGATGACCTTCTGCTAATCCTTGCATCCCATGGCTCAAAAGATCTTCTCGGTCTCCCTCATCCACAACAGTGCACCCTCAGGATCGTAAGCTCCCTTGAAAGACGGCGGATTGTTCCGCTGGAACTTGTCGAGACCCTAGAACTCAACTGGTCCCCCGTTTTTGTTGACGTTCTGGTTTTGGCCTATCGCGTTGGCAACGAGTGCCAAGGCATCTGCGATAGCCTGGTCGTTTCTGTCTCTTCTTCCTGCCATAAATTCGTGTAAACGCCCAAGACAACTTGTTAAATTCAGGGAACTTAAAGCAGGAAAAGCTACGACTTCTAACATATAGCATCATTGTCTATCACCCAACATACTCACAACAGACATATACCGTGTTCGGACAGGGCCGAACTGCTCTGATACCACTAAATGTAACACCTTCTCCCCTGCATACATATAAAGCATTAGAGGATAAGATAGTTAAAATAAAACATGCATTGATTTATAAAAATTAAAAACCAAACAACGGGTATATAACACCACATCATGTCAAGTCTCAAAATGCGGAAAATAAAACATAACATAACATTAAAGAAAACCCAATGTCACATTACAGAGCTGGTATAACAATTTCGGAATAAATCCTCGGATACAACTAAAAAACAACTAACTAAACAAACTACTAAAAACTGGAAATCCAAACTACGAGTCGCGGCTCCTCAGAGTCACTCCTCAAATGGCTACTCGCCGTCCTCTGCATAAAAGATACATGCCACAACAAGAAACATAGAAATAGGGAGTAAGAAACATGTATACGAATATAATGGCAAGGAAGCAGTTAGCAAGAAGAGCATACATCAAACAATCATGTTATAGCAGGCAACTATATAACATATCAATATCATCATACAAACGTGTATGCTATGCAATGGAAACTCTACTCCACTACTCCATTATGCACTTGGATCCATCTATCTCAGGAAGTCAACTTCAGAGTTACATTTCCACATGCCAATAAGCACCAACGCCAGGGTAATCCAACAAACCTTGGGTGGACCCCTAGGATAGCTGACGCACCTTATTCTCGGGTGCGCCATTACAATTGTACATGATTCACTTGAATAGCCGTGGACGGCCAGAACCCCTTACTCTCGGGTTAACTCCCCTATGTTGAACATCCTCCACTAACATCTCCGATGCGTGAATGCATGCTCAACACAACACACAAACATAACCACCAAATCCGCTTGGGCCCATAGGCTACCCAAGTTTTAACACCATCAATTTATCGTTATCTTTCTTATTCATTAATTAAACACTCTAGTCACTCTGCACTAGAGACTAGAACCTTGACCAACAAGCATCGAGGTCTCCTTGGCCACTAGGCTACCAAGGTACCATATCATCATTAACACTCTAGCCATTAAGCACTAGAGATTACCACCTTGACCATCATGCATCAAGACCCCCTTGGCCACTAGGCTACCAATGTACATTAATCTTATCACTTGTCTTTGATCTTCATGTATCGTTGGTATTTTATTAAGTCTTTTAGAGCACTTGGGGTGAAACACCCCTAACTCAGCATTCTGCGTCTGTTCTATTTTCTGTTCTAGGCAGGTGAACACGGGCGTGCTCATCCTCAAAGACGGCGTGCTGGTCCTATCTGAGAAAGCACGGGCATGCTGAAGCACGGGAGTGCTCAAAAAGCGTGCCCGGTTTCTGGGTTTGAATGGGAGCACGGGCGTCCTCCCTGTTAAGCACGATCGTGCTCTCTATTGAGCACGGTCGTGCTCAATGGAGCAAGACCATACTGTTCTAGGCAGAAGGGTTGCAGACCCTTTGCCAATTTCTTGGAGCAGTTCTTGATTCAATCCTAATGGTTCTACTAGTTAATTGATAATCAGTTTCATTAGTATTGATTAAATGTTCATGTCTTATAAATATAGGGGAATTAATCCTTCAGTTTCATTCCATTAATTGTCCCTAATCACTCAAGATCAATCCCTACAGTCCTTGACTAAGCCATTGACATAATCGTCACTCATTACTAACATTCAGTCTTATGAACAAGGGGAACAATTTCCCTCGACATTGTTTAATAGTTTTATTGTGTTTATGCCACACGTTCATAATACGAAACAACAACCAATATATATCACAGTATCATAATTATGATAAAAACACTCAATCATGGCATCGTTACATCAACAAGAACATAACAGACATCAATAAACAATTAATAATAGTCATGCCAATATCATAACAACAAACAATTTAACATCAGATAACAAATAAGCATATAGGCATATAACATGTTATCAAACATAAAGGGTTATGGGAACCCTTCGTCTTATGCTACCCCCAAGCCTACATACTCATACTATTCCTTCTCCCCATACCAGGTATGAAGAATTCCTGTTAAACCGAAGACGCTCCTAGACCGATTCCCTCGAACGGCTTGACGAACGATTCCAAGCCTTGGCCAATGTAACAGTCTGATTTTAATTATGCTGTTCAACCGGTTAAAATATAATTAATTATATTTTAATCTGAGAGTTAAAAAGTGCTTTTGAATAAAATAAAATATTATTAATAGTTTAATTTATGGTAGAAGGTTACGATAAAATTTCGGGTTGAAAATTCGGATGAAACCCAGTCTGCGTTTTCACTAACAGTAAAAGTTTATTGAGCAGAAAACCTAATTTTGACCCGTGAACGAAATGGTTAGTGTTTTTTTCGTGTTTCCAATGACTATTGTAATTTTGGAAATTTTACGTTCGAAATTAAAATATAATATTTTATCTGGGCGAAATCGTCGAAAAATTCGATCGGAAACTTTAAAAAACAACGAAGCAAGATAAGGAGCTGAGATGACCAATGTGACTTGTTGGAAAAGGAGTGACATGTTGATGTGAGTCAAATGTCACATCATAAAGTAACCATCATTACACATTTTGAATATAATGTATTTTAATCCAAAAACCCATTTTTCTCTCACTTTCTCCAACCAAACACATCTTAGCTAAACTTGGAGCCCAAGTCCCTCGCTCTCCTTCTCCCACATGCCACTTTCTCTATCTCCCTCTATATAAACACTCATTTTCTTTCATTTTCACATTTTACACTCACATAACCAAGTTCTTCACTTCAAAACTCCATTGATTTCCTTCAAGAATTCATCATCTTCACTCATTTCCTTCAAGCTCCAAGGGAGGAATTGGTAACGTGTGGCGTGATAACGAGGAACATCGATTTCAGAATCCTGGTGATAACCTAGGTGGGGGAAAGAACCAACCTATCGTTGGAATGGATAAGTAGTAGATTATATAATAATTGTATAGGGCGACCTAAACCCTACTAGTAGTCGAGTAATCGACAATACCAAAATCGCATTGGAAACCTTTTTCTGAAAAACCAATGGCGATTCGGGGATTAGGTTTATCGACATTAGGTTGATTTTATATTGTTGATGGTTGATTTTATTTTATTATCTTTAATTTATTGAATTAATTTTATGCTATATTGGTGATATTGGAATATTTTGATTGATATTGTGTTATGCATGATCTGCCTGGTTTTTATTATTATGCTTAGTGGATTTTAAGCAAAGATATATATGTTGTCTAAGAGATGATTGTTTTGGGTGTGATGATAATGATGCTTTAGAAGTGCCTAACCTAGACGAGGTATGTTAAAGAGGTGTTATGGCATAGAATATTTGTCAAGTTCTAATGGAAGGTTAAGGCACTAAGATGTTGTTAAAACACGGGTGGGTGAGATTCAAGTATAGGTGTTATTGTCCACAACCGTGTATTGGTAATATAATACACAAGGACAAAAGTGTATTGATAATATAATAGACAAAGACAAAAAGGTATTGGTAATATAATACACATGGACATATGTGTGTTGGTAATATAATACACCATGTATTGGTAATATAATTCATGTAAAACACATATGTGTATTGGTAATATAATACACAGTGTATTGGTAATATAATACACGTAAAATCAAGAGTTCTTGCGAGACCACTTCCACCTTAGGGAATAGGTGTTCAACTATGTTGTCTTTGAGTAGCATGAGATTGGGGGTAGATGATGATATATATTAACTTGAGGATGATTCATTAGTTATTTGTGTTGATTGTCTGTGACAATTACTGTATAATTTACTATAACTTTTTTCCGCCTTTTGATGATAAAACTGTTTCTTATTCCCTGTATATTCATGTATATTGTATTTTACCTCCTTGTGGAATCATACGAGAAGCCCATGTTGATGAGTCTAACTAGAAGGAGTTGAATGGAACTCCCTACGAACCCGATGCTGGAGGAGGAGCTGTGACCCATGGTGATTAGGGTCTAGTTAGTTATGACCAGTGTGTCTCATGAGACGTTTTTATATGTTTCCGCTTTGTTTAATTTTGGTATAAGGATATGTCTGTGAGGTATCCTACTAAGAGGATACCCTCAACAGTGTTTTTTTAATATGTTTAATATACTTAGATTGTGATGTGTTTTCTATATGAAGCTGTATACATTATAAGTTAAGTTTTTAATTTTTTACGTATTTTCATGTTAAGCATGCAATTAAGTAATTAAATAATAAGGTTTTAATCTAACGACACAAAGGGGCACGGCGGGGTGTCTCATTTGGTATCGGAGCAGTTTGGTTCTAAAACGGGCTGTGGGGTTATGTCCGATCAGAATCAAGGACTGCGAGGTTTAGGATGTTGTTACTGGTCGTGTCTAGCTGAATCCACATCAGATTTTGACTATGCTTAGAAGTTGGGTAGTGTGTCTGAATCTGATGTGAGAAGTTAATATTAATGTGGCATATGGTATTTATATACTTGTCTATGTTGTATTATGTGTCATACTAATGAGAGCAGATGATTTCTTTTAACATAATCATGGCTCGCGGAGGAGGATCATCTTCAAATCCAAATGCAATGGAAACCATGGCTGCTGCTATGCTGTTGCAAACCCAACAGAATGGTGAGATGCTGCAAATGAACAAAGAGCAGATAGAAATTAAGAATCAGAGAAGGGCGGTGGCAGCTGAAGATGCTGGATTGTCTAATTTTATGATCGGAAAGCCACCTCAATTCCAAGGAGAGTATGACCCAGAGAAGGCGTAATGGTGGATACAAGAGATCGAAAAGATATTTGCGACTATGCGCTGCAGTGATGAGAAGAAAGTGACTTATGCTGCTTTCATGCTAACAGAAGGAGCAGAGTTCTGGTGGAAGGGAAAGAAACGATTATTGGAGGCTGAAGGCAGAACGATTAACTAGCAGTTATTCACTGATTGCTTTTTCGAAAAATATTTTCCGCGTCGGACTAGAAGGAAAAGGAATTTACAAACCTCAAATAAGGTAACATGTCTGTTGGTGAGTATGTATCACGATTTGAGGCTTTGATCAAGTTTTATGAATTCTATCAGAGGTTTCCAAGTGAAGACTGGCAATGTAGAAGATTTGAGGAAAGACTCAGAGATGAGCTGCAGAGGGCTGTAGTGTCTCTTGACATACAATATTTCCCAGAACTAGTCGAGAGATGCAGTGCCATTGAAAGTATAGATATAAGGATGGCCAATGAGCACAAACAACTAAGGAGTGGAGGTCCTAACCGATCAAGTTTCTAGAGGCGCAGATGAAGTGGTTCTCAGTGGAGACAGAGACCATATGATAGACCCGGGCAAAGGCTGACACCAGCACCAATGGCTAGAGCGGGTCAGCAATCCAAGGCTTAGTTTGCTTCTACTGTGGAGGATCACATTATGCTAGACACTATGCAAATAGGCCTAGCTGTTTCAACTGTGGGAAACCAGGTCATGTGGCACGAGATTGCAAACAAAAGGGTTATGCAACAGTCGACAGCTGTCGGAAGAGGAACTGGAGACAATAGAGGTGGAGCTGGAAGAGGAGTCCCAGCAGTAAGACCACAAGTGGCCAAACCTCAACCCACTGGAAGAGTGTTTAACGTGAGGGGAGCTGAATCCTCTTAATCTTCTGATCTTATACAAGGTATGCGTTTGATAGCTGGTAGACTCTCGAATGTATTGTTTGACTCAGGCGATACACATTCTTTTATCTCGCATGAGTGTGTGGATCATTTGGACTTAATTGTTTCCAAATTACTGTATACCCTTACAGTATCTACTCCAACCAGTAATCCTTTGACTACTATGTCTGTTTGTTTACAGTGTCCCATCGTTGTTGAGAATAGGACATATATTGTAGACCTTATCTGTTTACCTATGCAACAGATAGATGTTATTCTTGGCATGGATTGGCTTTCAACTAACCATGTAGTACTATATTGTTCTAGCAAGACTTTATCATTTCTTGAACCTTACAGTATAGCATCTGCCAATGAAGGAGTTTCTATGAGGAGTGACAACTCTCAACAGTTTGTGATGCTTTTCGCAGTGGAGGCCAATGAGACTCCCAGCATAGGTTCCATGCCTATTGTGAGAGAATTTCCTGAAGTTTTCCCTCCAGACATTCCAGGTTTACCACCGGAAAGGGAAGTGGAATTCACTATAGACCTCGTACCAAGGACGGGGCCAATATTTATAGCACCTTATCGGATGTCACCGGTTGAGTTGGCAGAGTTTAAGGAACAATTAGATGACATGTTAGGAAAATATTGTATCAGACCGACTGTTTTACCGTGGGGAGCACCAGGCTATTTGTAAAGAAGAAGGATGGAAGTGTGAGGTTGTGCACGGATTACGGGCAGTTGAATAAGGTGACGATTAAGAATAAGTATACGTTGCCTAGGATAGATGATTTGATGGATCAGCTGAAAGGAGCAGCAATGTTCTCTAAGATTGATTTAAGATCTGGGTACCATCAGATCAGAGTAAGAAAGGAAGATATACCCAAGACGGCTTTTAGGACGAGGTACGGGCACTATGAGTATTTAGTTATGCATTTCGGTGTAACTAATGCGCCAATTGTGTTCATGGATTATATGAACAGAATTTTCAAACTGTTCCTCCAAAAGTTTGTTGTTGTGTTCATCGAAGATATTCTTATCTATTCTCGTACGCAGGAAAAGCATGAGGAACATTTGAGATTGGTGTTGTGAGTTTTGAAGGATAGGCAGTTTTATGCCAAACTTTCCAGGTGTGAGTTTTGGCTGGAAGAAGTACAGTTTCTAGGTCATGTGATTAATAAAAAAGGAATAGCCGTAGATCCAGCTAAGGTTGAGGCATTTCTTAAGTGGGAACGGCCTAAGTCAGTAAGTGAAGTATGGATTTTCCTAGGATTAGCTGGATATTATCGAAGGTTCATAGAGGGATTCTCGAAGATTGCATTGCCTATGATGCAGTTAATGAGGAAAAATGTAGCTTTTGTATGGACGGACAAATGTGAACAAAGTTTTCAAAAACTGAAGGACAGGTTGACTACATCACCTGTGTTGATCTTACCAAACCCGCTAGGACAGTTTGACGTATATTGTGATGCGTCATACCAAGGCTTAGGCCGCGTCCTGATGCAAAGGAGAAGAGTTGTGTCTTATGCTTCCTGACAGTTGAGAGTTCATGAGAGAAATTATCCGACTCATGATTTGGAGTTAGCAGCCATAGTGTCCGCATTAAAGATATGGCAACACTTTTTGTATGGAGCAAAGTTTAATGTCTTCAAAGACCACAAGAGCCTGAAGTATCTATTCGATCAAAAAGAATTGAATATGAGACAGAGAAGATGGATGGAGTTTATCAAAGATTATGATTTTGATTTACTGTACCATCCTGGGAAGGCAAATGTGGTAGCGGATGCTTTAAGCAGGAAGTCCTTGCACATGTCTGCGATGATGGTTAAGGAGTTAGAATTGCTTGAACAGTTCAGGGATTTGAACTTAGGAATGGAATTGGTTGAGAATAAGATTTGCTTAAGTATGATCACAATTAGTAGTGATTTTATGAAAGATCTTAAAGATAAACAAGTTCAAGATCTATACCTCTAGGAAGTAAGAAGGGGTATCGATGAAGGTAAAATTTCTGAGTTTAATTGAGGAACAGATGGTGTGTTAAGGTTTAGAGATAGAATATGTGTGCCAGAGGATGCCGAACTTAGGAAGATGATTTCAGAGGAGGCACATAAGAGTAAGTTGAGTTTCCATCCTGGATCCACAAAGATGTATTAGGATTTGAAGAAATTATTTTGGTGGACAAGGATGAAGAAAGAAGTAGCGGAGTATGTTTTATCTTGTCTGGTGTGTCAGAAAGCTAAGATTGAACATCAGAAGCCAGCAGGATTATTACAATCTTTAGATATCCCAGAGTGGAAATGGGATAGCATAGCTATGGATTTTACGGTCGGATTACCACGAACTCCCAAGAAGCATGATGCGATTTGGGTCATCATTGATAGGTTGACGAAGTGTGCTCACTTCTTATCTATTAGTGAAAGTTATAATTTGGAAAGGTTGACTCAGATTTACATCAAAGAAATTGTTAGATGCATGGTGTGCGATCGATTATTGTCTCAGACCGAGATCCTAGATTCACATCTAGATTTTGGAAACAATTGCAAAATGATTTGGGAACAAAGTTGAGGATGAGTTCTGCTTATCATCCCCAAACTGATGGACGGCCAGAAAGGACAATTCAGTCATTGGAGGATCTATTGAGAGCTTATGTGTTAGAGCACACTGGCAGTTGGGACGAGTTCTTACCATTGATTGAATTTACTTATAACAATAGTTTCCATAGTAGTATCAGAATGGCACCATATGAGGCTTTGTATGGCAGAAAGTGTAGGACCTCGTTATGTTGGTATGAGACTAGTGAGAACCAAGTCTTGGGTCCAGATGTGGTGCAACAAACTATGGAGGAAGTGAGGAAGATACGGGAAAAGATGAAGGAAGCTCAGGATAGGCAAATGAGCTACAGTGACAAGAGGAGGAGACCATTAGAATTCCAGGAAGGCGATCACGTGTTTTTGAGAGTTACTCGGAAAAATGGAATTGGCAGAGCTATCAAATCCAGAAAACTTACTCTCGATTCATTGGACCTTTTCAGATTCTTCGAAGAATTGGTCCAGTAGCTTACCAAATTGCTTTACCACCCAACCTTTCTAACGTTCATGATGTCTTTCATGTCTCTCAGTTAAGAAAGTACTACTCTGATCCTTCTCATGTTATTGAATCCGAGTCTATACAACTGCGAGAGAATCTAGAGTATGAGGCTCTACCTGTAAGAATAACAGATAGACGGATTAAGGAACTTCGCCGTAAACAAATTCCTTTGGTTAAGGTCGTATGGGAAGAAACTAGTGGATATGCTACTTGGGAACGCGAGGAGGATATGCAACAAAAATATCCACATCTTTTATAAGGTACATAAATTCCGAGGACGAAATTTTCTTTTAAGAGGGGTAGTAATGTAACAGTCTGATTTTAATTATGTTGTTCAACCGGTTAAAATATAATAAATTATATTTTAATCTAAGAGTTAGAAAATGCTTTTGAATAAAATAAAATCTTATGCATAGGATACTTTATGGTAGAAGGTTATGGAAAAATTTCGGGTTGAAAATTCGGACGAAACCCGGTTTGAGTTTTCACTGACAGTAAAAGTTTAGTGAGTAGAAAACCCAATTTTGACTTGTGAACGAAATGGTTAGTGTTTTTGTCGTATTTCCAATGACTTTAGTAATTTTGGAAATTTCACATTCGAAATTAAAATATAATATTTTATCCGGACGAAATCGTCGAAAACTACGACCAGAAACTTTAACTGGGTACACAACAAAGCAGGATGGGAAGCTGAGATGACCAATATTACTTGTTGGAAAATGAGTGACATGTTGATGTGAGTCAAATGTCACATCATAAAGTAACCATCATTACACTTTTTTGAATATAATGTATTTTAATCCAAAAACTCATTTTTCTCTTACTTTCTCCAACCAAACACATCTTAGCAAAACTTGGAGCCCAAGTCCCCTACTCTCCTTCTCACACACGCCACTTTCTCTATCTCCCTCTATAAAAACACTCATTTTCTTTCATTTTCACATTTTACACTAACATAATCAAGTTCTTCATTTCAAAACTCCATTGATTTCCTTCAATAATTCATCATCTTCACTCATTTCCTTCAAGCTCCAAGGGAGGAATTGGTAACGTGTGGCTTGATAACGAGGAACATCGATTTTAGAATCTCGATAATAATTGTGTAGGGCGACCTAAACCCTACTAGTAGTCGAGTAATCGACAATACCAAAATCGCATTGGAAACCTTTTTCTGAAAAACCAATGGCGATTCGGGGATTGTAGGTTTATCGACATTAGGTTGATTTTATATTGTTGATGGTTGATTTGATATTATTATCTTTATTGAATTGATTTTGTGCTATGTTGGTGATATTGGAATATTTTGATTGATATTGTGTTATGCGTGATCTGCCTGGTTTTTATTATTATGCTTAGTGGATTTTAAGCAAAGATATATATGTTGTCTAAGAGATGATTGTTTTGGGTGTGAGGATAATAATGCTTTAGATGTGCCTAACCTAGATGAGGTATGTTAAAGAGGTGTTATGGCATAGAATATGTGTCAAGTTCTAATGGAAGGTTAAGGCACTAAGATGTTAAAACGGGTGGGTGAGATTCAAGTATAGGTGTTGTCGTCCACAACTGTGTATTGGTAATATAATACACAAGGACAAAAGTGTATTGGTAATATAATACACAAATACATCTGTGTATTGGTAATATAATACACCGTGTATTGGTAATATAATACACGTAAAACACATCTGTGTATTGGTAATATAATACATTGTGTATTGGTAATATAATGTGGTAATATAATGCACGTAAAACACATCTGTGTATTGGTAATATAATACACCGTGTATTGGTAATATAATACACGTAAAATCAAGAGTTCTCGCGAGACCACTTCCACCTTAGGGAATAGGTGTGCAACTATGGTGTCTTTGAGTAACATGAGATTGGGGGTAGAGGATGATATATATTAACTTGAGGATGATTCGTTAGTTATGTGTGTTGATTGTCTGTGACAATTACTATATAATTTACTATGACTCTTTTCCGCCTTTTAATGATAGCACTGTTTCTTATCCCCTGTATATTCCTGTATGTTGTATTTTACCTCCTTGTGGAATCGTACGAGAAGACCCTGTTGATGAGCCTAACCAGGAGGAGTTGAATGGAACTCCCTACGAACCCGATGCCGGAGGACGAGCTGTGACCCATGGTGATTAGGGTCTAGTTAGTTATGGCCAGTGTGTCTCGTGAGACGTTTTTATATGTTTCCGCTTTGTTTAACTTTGGTATAAGGATATGTCTGTGAGGTATCCTACTGAGAGGATACCCTCAACAATGTTTTGTACTATGTTTAATATACTTA
Source organism: Sophora flavescens (assembly GCA_030762895.1). Classification (NCBI taxonomy): domain Eukaryota; kingdom Viridiplantae; phylum Streptophyta; class Magnoliopsida; order Fabales; family Fabaceae; genus Sophora; species Sophora flavescens. The sequence goes on from CM061063.1 coordinate 91,595,645, forward strand.
GATTGTGAGGTGTTTTCTATATGAAGCTGTATACATTATAAGTCAAGTTTTTAATTTTTTACGTATTTTCACGTTAAGCGTGCGATTAAGTAATTAAATAATGAGGTTTTAATCCAATGACACAAAGGGGCACAACATGGTGTCTCAGTCAACACAAACAGAGTTAACCCATTAGTTCCCAATTCATGAAACAGAAAAGGAAACAGAAGAGGGAAAGACCATTTACCTTTGCTAATTGGCACTAGCACGTGATTGTACTCTCTCAACTACGAACAGAACGCCAAGAAAGGATTGGGTTCAAAGGGGAAGAATGAGAGAGGTTGCCGTCACACTTAGGATTGCCTAAAGTGCCAATTTTGAGGGGTTCACTCGTAACCCTCGCTGCTCACTGTCTATATATAGACTCTGACCCGAGCATGATCCTGCTCCCTGTTGAGCACGGTCGTACTCCACTTAGCGTCAGCGAGACGCATTTCCCCCTTGAGCACGGTCGTTTGGTTTCCCGTCTTGTTGCAGTGTTCTTTTGGTTCAGATTGGCAGGTCAGCTTCGATCCATTACAGATTCAATCAAGACTTTGGAGTCAACGTTACAGATCCGGAGGCATAGGTATTCCGATCACTTTGATTTTGTCACATTTGTAGGCATTTTACCGTGTTATGCTACTAACCTAGATGCCGTGAGTTTGTTCGTAGATTCATCCTTTTCGGTTTCTAGCGATGTTGAATTTGTGTTGTTTTTGATGTATTTTACCAATTTGAATGAATGAATATCTTTTTTAGTAAAAAAAAGATAACAAAGTAGTTTATCAAAAAAAAAATATTAGATGAGTAGACCAAAAAAAATAGATGAGAAAGTAAAAGGTTACAGTCTGGCATGTTCATGTTACAACCCAATAGTAGATTCTTCTTGTCATTGTATTTTTGGATTTGTAGTGTCTCACTTTGGCATTCTCTCGAGACTCGAGAGGGAAAATAGTTATTCTCCAATCGTTAATCTAGTTTAATATGATATATCTAATTAATAAAAAAGAAGAAGCAACCAACACTGTGTAACACGGTTGATAGATAATTGGGTCCCTTGAGCATGTGATCAGGGGTTCGATTCATGGCTCATGTATACGGAACAACATCTGTTAGGAGATATCAATCCCTTAGATAGATCTCAGTACCTCGAGAGATTAGTTTATAGCTCCCGACCGGAGGATACCCGGGTTAAAAAAACAAAAGAAAAAAGAAAATAAAAGATGTAGCAAATGCTTCTTGATCTACTCTCGACTATGTCATAGCTTTCTATAACTTTCTGTTACAAGTTGATCTTCGTAAATGAAATATATTCCTGGGGGAGTAGTTTGCTTCCTCAATTAAGGAATCAAGCTATTTTTAAAGAGTGAAGACGACAACAAACATTGATACTGAAGTTGAACAATTTGGTCCCATTCACCTTTACAATGTTTTCAAAATAATAATGAAATTTATAGTAAAAAATTATTGATAATGTGGTTTTGGTCCAGGAGGTTATGCATACCATAAGAAGGAAGAAAGGTAATAAAGAGCTTCATAACTTTTTTTTTTATAAGCCAAAAATGTATTAAATTAGAGTACTAGAGGTACTCTAACCCATTACAAAGAATCAATTAAAAGAAAAAACTTTACAGAACAACCGTATTGACTCATGAACCACCCAATATTGCACCCCACATAACCCGTTACTACTAAGTCCCTACCAATCATTACAGTCATTGAACATCCATTTAAAGAAAAACCTGCAACTATAAAACCTGCAGAGAAGTGTAAATATTGTAGTTGTTTTAATCGTCTAACCATGGAATTTTCCATCAAACGAAGTCATCTAAAGGATTACAACACCATTCTAAGAAATAAATTTTTTCCCCGGAAAAGGCATTTGACCAACTCCATCCTCTAGTTTTTATCGTGTCCAGCAATCTTGTAAAATCTGGCTCATGTCCTTTGAAGATAATATCATTTCTTTCAATCCACATCGACCATATCACAGCCATCCAGATAATACCCCCTCTCTTCCTCCCTTTTTTCCTTTTCAGTAACCCCATTTGGTGAATAAAAAGACCAGTAACTCTTGAAGATAACACCACATCTAGTCCTAGGCAGTTATAAATTTTTTCCCATATCAGTGTAGTGAATGGACAAGTCAAGAAAAGATGATCCACACCCTCAGCAGCTTGCTTACAGAATACACAGTATAGTTCCTGGTGTGAGAGGATTACCTTTCTTTTAAAAAAGTTGTCTTTTGTAAGGATCCTATTTTTCAATACCTGCCAAGAAAAATCCATAACCTTTGATGGTGCCTTCAGCTTCCAGAGCAATTTGATAGCCGTTCCAATCTGATCCTGTTGGGACTGATTAGATGCAGCTTTCAATACAAGAGACTTATATGCTGATTTTGTTGTAAAAAGGACACCCGTATCTAATCCCCAAAGCCATCCATCTTCCTTATCTTTATAGGGTTCAATTGTGTTGTTGAACTCCTCCAATAATTCCTTTTCCCATTCAAAGAGATCTCTTCTCCACCTAAAGTTCCATCTCTAACCCTCATCAATCTAATTTCCAGCATCCTGAACACACATCCCCTTTTGGTCCGAAATGGAAAAAAGCCTTGGAAAAAGATCTTAAGACTCATCATCCCTACCCAAATATTTTCCCAAAATCTAGTTTTATCCCCTTTACTAATTTTTCTTTTTATCCCCTCTCCGACCCGATCTAAAGAATTACTATACTTCCCCACAGAGGCAACACACTTCCACCAAGATGAAGCTCTGTTAGGTACACCACCCTCCCCCAAGGCCATTGCTATAACATTTAAATTGAACAACTCAATATTTTTAACCCCTAAATCTCCCTCTTCTTTTGATTTGCACACTACTTCCCAACTAACCCATGCTATCTTCTTCTCCTCACAACCCCCCATAAAAAGACCTTTGCAAACCAACTAAGATGTTAAGCACCTTTTTTGGAATCACAAGGAAAGATAAGAAGTAAATGGGCAAACTATTAAGCATCGAATTTAACAAAGTAATTCTACCTCCTAAGGACAAATGGTTTTGCTTCCAGGAGGATAGACGCTTCCACATAGAATCAATTACCGGTTGCCAAGTGGACATACTTCTCGGATTGCACCTATTGGTAGCACTAGATATTTGAAGGGTACCTTTCCACGCTTGCAATTTAGAAAAGTAGATGCCGCCTCAAGAAAGTGATTATCGACATTGATTCCGATCACATTTCTCTTGTGGAAATTCACCTTTAAGCCAGAGACTAATTCAAAATGTAACGTCATTTGTTACATTAGTAACTCAAATTAATTTTTCAATAAAAACCTTTAAAACATTTAATTTAAATAATCGAGTCATAGAATTTTTCACAATAAATTTAAGTCTGAAAGTATCTCACATATTCAAACAAAAGCCTCATAAAAATTAATTAATAAAATCCACATATTTCTTTAACAATTGTTTTTATCTCAAAACACGAGCGTATAATAATCCCAAAAGAAATAAATAAATAAAGTATAACTAATATCTTCAAGACTCTCTCTCAAAACGCTGCATCATCTATCTCATCACCTGTAAGTTCTGAAAGACAACACCACTAATGAGATTTTTAATCCAGTAAGTAAACACAGTTATAAAAGGATTTTCGAAAAGATGTTGCTTTCAAATTTGTGTGAGAATCAAAAAAAAACAACCATGGTATCCGCTTATTTTCAAAATAATATAACTCAAAATATTTTATATAAATTAAGGAATATTAATCCAAACTCACAAAATTCATACACAAGTCATAACATCGTCAAATATAACCAATCCACCACTAACATAATACATAACAAAAATAAAATCATACAAAAGACATCTCTTGTGTACAAATAATCTCAACTTATCATCCAAGTCTCTTTTATTTAATTATCCAATTTTAGTCTATGAGCTCATGACAAATGTGATGGTGTCCCACTGCCTTCCCCTTCCCGGAAGGAGATATCTATAATGGGTCTTCCCATTCCTAGAAGGAGGTATCTGTCTTCCCCTCTAACGAGTATGTATCTGTCTTCCCCTCTAATGAGGAGGTATCTGTCATCCATTCCCAGAAGGAGGTATTTATGTTCCCCTCTAACGAGGATGTATCTGTCTTCCCCTCTGACGATGAGATATCTCATCATGTATCAACAATAATTCTAAGTAATATTTTGGGCATATATCATGACCTCAGAACATGACATATGGCTTCATGCGTCAATCTCAATTGTATAACTCACGTCAACTAAATCCTAGATATTCCAAAAAACCCGTTCAACCAAAATATCATACAAACATCACATTGTTACATGATAGCATAATATATAAAACACTATACTATAGGAACTAAACAATAATATGTTAAAATGCGCACAGGACAAACATATGTATATATAGATTATTATAATAAGAAGCCTCCCTATAATATGTAAGCAGTATACTATAACTATCACACAGTGTTCGTAAACGATGATGAGGGAAAACCATTTCATTATAAACTCAAAGAAAATAGACAAGTGTAGTTATTAAATTAATTTACCATGTATTAAAAATTCTCAAATAATCATTCTTTGATTTCATAATCAAACCCTTTAAAATCTATACCATGAAAACTTAAGAAAGGAGGTATTTACTTACCTCTCGAAGATCTTTAAAAAACTATGAAAATTATCCATGGCAAAACCGATGCTTCACCGAAAATCTTGTTTCTTTTTACCAATAATTTTTGATATGTGATTCTCTCTATTCAGGACCAGAAACATCAATAAGCGCTAGCCTCTCTTCTTTCCTTTATTTTCCTCCCTGTACGGTGCCATGTACCTCGTCATTTTTAAAACAAATTCTCATTCTATCTTTATATAATCAACAAGACCTAGACTACACCAATTTTAGTGTGGGCCTGTTTTTTTTAATTTTATTTTTTTAAGGAAAGCCTTCAAACCTATAATAAGGCATAGCCTCCACGTGCCTGACCACAATTCCATAAAATGGACAATTGGGTCCAATTCATGTTGATATGCCCTGTATCCCTTTTTTTTAAAATCGATTTTGCCATTTTTTTTAACTACTAATAATTTAAATAAATTCTTATAATACCAATTTTAAAACTAAAACTTAAAGCTAAATTATTCTTTTTTTTTAGATACTATATTGAAATTTTAGAATGTTACACAAAACACCTCAACAAAGATTTCATTGCCCATAGGTTGCCCCAAGTAGCCTCCCCTACAAGCAATGTGTCATCCGCATATTGTAGAATAGAAAATTGTTCCCCACCATTCCCCATTTTGAACCCTTTGAAAATGCCCAAGGCCACCACATTCCTCATCATGCCCGTGAGACCCTCCGCCACTAAAAGAAAAAAGAAGGGTGCTAAGGGGTCACCTTGCTTCAAGCCTTTTTGGATTTTAACTTCATCCGTTGGGCTACCGTGCACAAGAACCGATAAGTTCCCACCGAAGACACACTCCTTGATCCCTTTCCTCCATTTTCCATCCATGCCAACTCTACTCATCATGTACTCCAAGAATTTCCAATCAACCGAGTCATACGCTTTTTTGAAATCTACTTTTAGGATAAAGCATTCTTTCTTCTCTTTCTTTGCCGATTCCACCACCTCATTAATAATTACAGCTCCATCCGTAATATTTCTATCTGATAGGAAAGCTGTTTGGTTTAGAGCAATCACCCGGTTCATGACTTTACTGACTCTTGAAGCTAACAACTTTACCAATATTTTGTGGAGGCAACCAATGAGTGAAATTGGCCTAAATTCTCCAAGTTTTTACTAATCAAATGAAATCAGGTTGAATGTTAACTTTATTAATCTCGTTTTTAAAAATGTATCCTTATGCACAATACAAGTTCTTTGGAGAGTCAACCGAAGAGGCACGATTTAGAAACTCGAAGCTTTGTGGGTGAAAGCGTTGAAAATAAAAATTGGGTGGGGTTGTGATACAATTCCAGTGCTTGAGAAAAAGGCAAAATCAAGAGATTACTTTTGACACTTTGCATTATGCTCCACACACTTTACATTAAATTCCGGACGCTATGAACAACAATCATTGGAGGGTCTTTTCATGACATCCAAAATTTAATTTTCGAACACTTTCAGGAATTAAATTTCCGGATTTAGAATTATAAGGTTAGCGAAAAGGGTATTTTTGAAAAAAAAAATTATACAAAAAATAGTGCAAGGTGTGTGGAGCAAAATTCAAGGTGTCAAAAGTAAGCTCCCACCCCCAAAATCAATTATTGCTAGTGCTCAACAAGCCCAATATGCAAATGACTCTTTGCCTAATAGAAGGAGTTGCAGAGGCAGCACAAATATTACTGGGCTGGTCATTTCCTATAAAAGTGATGGGCCAAGAGTGCAGCTTGAAGGTTAGTGATTGGGCCGAGACCAAGGCCATTGAGTAGAAGATTGGTTACCAGGTTAGTGGACTGGTAAAAGGAGTTGGTTAGGGCAGTTTGAAGAGGACTGTGTTGGTGATTGTTTGTGGTGTGGGGTATATAAAGTGAAACAGAGCAGTAATTGAGGTTAGGGCGTAATAGAAAATACACAAGCCGTAGAAGAGGGCTCTCGGTCATTCTGTTCCGTGTTCGGAAAGGAAGAAACAAACAGAAAACTCTATCCTTAGGAATCGCGGTAAGTGAGTCCCAGATCCAATTAATTATTGTTCATTTCTACGATGTTGTTGTTGTTTATGGTTGAAGTGAAGGGATATATAATTGTTTTGTCGGTATAGATGGATCGGTACCAGAAGGTGGAGAAGCCAAGGGCAGAAACGCCTATTGATGAAAATGAGATCCGTATTACAAGTCAGGGAAGGATGCGTAACTACATTACTTATGGCATGACCTTGCTTCAGGTACCACTCTTTTTTTTTATATTTTTATAAATTTGTTTATATTGCCTTTTATAGCTTTCTTCTTATTTATTTTTTAAGAAAATCTGAGTTTATTTGTTTTAATGTTTACGCTGTGATATTTCTGAAACTCTTAACATGGCCTATGTTCGGTGGCGGTTGGCACAGAGAAACTACATTTTTGGAATGTTTTATGTTTGGGAATAACTTTTTAAAACTTATATCAAACATGTGAAATTTTTATTCCCAATAAAACTTATGTTATGTTGTTTAAACTGGGGTCGGGGAAGGTAACTAATAAATAAATGTATATTAGAAAATACACTTATGAATTATGATAATGTTAAGGTTAGGTTCTGGAAATGTAATTGAGAACATGTGACGGCTCCTTTCTTCCTATCCCCTTCTCTCCCTATATATATATATATATATATATATATATATTATAACAGGGAAAATGCTCAATTCAGTTCTTGAAAGACTACGGTGTGGCTTGATATGTGGTGTTTCAAATATTTTTTTTGGTTACCAATGAAGTCCTTGAAAGATTTAAAACGTCACCATATTGGCCCTTCTAGTGACTTAATTGGTGACAAAAAGTTCCAATTTAACACTGTTAAATCTTTCAAGGACCTAATGGGTAGGGGCAAATAAAAAACTTTCAAGGACCTACCAGACGACACCATTTGTTTTTAGTTTGTTATTTTCATTTTCTATTTTCAGAAATAATTGCAAAACTGTCATCTTGTTCTCAATATATTTCCTCTTTCCAAAGATTTCTAAAGGAATCGGTGAAAACAACTTCAGAAATCTTTGGAAGAAGGAAATACATTGAAAATAAGGTGGAAGGTGACAAATTTGTTATTATTTCTAAAAACAGAAAAATGAATACATAAAACTGGAGACAAAACAAACAAGCCCTAATTGGGGGTTTACTCTTTTTAATGCTTGAAGTGAAAAAGGAAGGGGTTGTTTTTCCAATCCTTTTCTCTTTCCACAACAAAATACCTAAATATTATCAATCCATGTGTCTCATGGCCTAAACAATGAAAATTCCACAAACACTTCAGCCCAAATCTCTCTGTTAATGCATGCAGAGTTTCTGATCAAGGCATTTCATGACAGCATCTTGAATATTCCACAACTCTTTTAACAGTACCACTGTAACTAGTAGAGATTTAGTTACAGTTTGTTGCTGATTTATCATTGTAAAGTTTCTTGATCATTCTTGTTTATTCACCGTGTGCAAAGTAATCAATATACCTATGCTTTTTATTGTTTCCTTTCCCCTCTAGATTTTCTCTGGGGGCATTGGAAAAAGTGAGACAAGAGAAAGTGAGTGGGGAAGTTTTTTTGATATGGATCTGAATTAAGATGTAGATCATCTCCATTCTTGGTGCTAATATGTAAAGCTGACTTTTTATCTTGCTTTTTTCTTCACAGGAAAAAGGTTCAAACGAAATTGTTTTCAAAGCAATGGGGAGAGCTATCAACAAAACCGTAACAATTGTGGAGTTGATCAAGGTTCTTTTGCTTTTGTTTTCAACTGAGCAGTGTTGTCAAGTTGCTGCCATGGCATTATGGCATGGCGGATTCTGTGCAGCCGCCACAGGCCGTAACACATGTTATATCCGTCATGTTTCCGCCATAGGCCACAACACCATATTTATATGGTGGATTTTTACTGACCGCCATAGTCTGCCATTGATAACATTGCAACTGAGATGATGACTGCATAATCTTAGTTTCATTCTGATGAGGATTTTTACTTTTATGTCTATTTCTTGGGCAATGCAGAGGAGAATTGTGGGTCTCCACCAGAATACAGCAATTGGATCCACCGACATTACTGATACTTGGGAGCCCCTAGAGGAAGGCCTGCTTCCGTAAGAGCAGCTTCTGAATAACATTTTAAATTTGAATGGTTAAAGTGTGCAACACTCCAATATAGTGGCTGCTGGTGCCTCTTCCTCATGCTTTTTCTTTCCCTTGTGCTTCTTGCAGTTTGGAAACAACAAGGCATGTGTCGATGATAACAATAACCCTTTCCAAAAAGGAACTGGATACATCATCTGTGGGGTAAGTTGGCTTTCTTTCTCATGGATGTCATAACACTGACACTAAATGTTAATGAATCCTGGCTCATAAGGTGGAATTAGGGTGGAAGATACATGCAAAATGATACCTTGCAAGTTCCTTACTACGATGTTACCTAGTTTTGTTTCATGGGCATGCAGAAAAGTTCCAGCTTTTAAGATGAAAGTACTGTTTTAATTGCACTGAAATAAGTTGTTTTATGCTTTGTGCATTTAAACTACTTATTATAGTAGATTAGCATTGAGTATCCTTTGAAGTCAGAAATGCTGTTGGTGATGGTTTTGTTTAATTTGGAGGATCTATTGAACCAATGCTCACCATCCTAGAATTTCTCTCAAAGGGTATGTTTGATCACATCCAAATTATGCTTTCCATTTCCATTTGGAGAAGGAATTGGGGTTTCAATTTATGTTGCTAAAGTTCTATAACTGGAAAACGTATGAAGAAAAAAATAGCAATAGATCAAATGGGATGAAATAGAGATATTGTATGGTTCTGAATGCAATCTTCTTGATTTTCAGTTTCCTCACTAAAGTTTCTCTTTTTTATAAAAAGTATGCATTCAATATTTCAAATTAGATAATGATGTGAAAATTCGAGATAGTTATATGATCGTCATTCAACGTGATAATTATAGAAGATAAAATCAAATAGAAAAATAAAAGAAACTCTGGCTTGGTTTATAAAAAAATTAGGAAATACCTAGACCAATTATATGCACTTTTTTTTGCTGGTTTCAAGATTTCAGATATCAATGGAACAGTAAATTATGTTATTATTATGAACTATGAGGACTTCTTACACCCTTTTATTTTTTTTGGTCTTTTTAGGTATCAGTCTCCATTACCAGCTGACCAGGTGAAGGCTTCTACAGATTTTGATTATGAAGGAGGTATGTACACGTGACAATTGATACCCCCTCCTCTCTGGATATTTTGTATCTTTTTTAACTTTTTTGTTCTGCAGAGGGATCACCTAATGGTCGTTTTCGGGGACGTGGTGGCCGAGGCAGGGGAAGGGGCAGAGGTATGCTTTGTGTGCATGCTTTCGTTCCTGTAAACATATTATGTTTATCACATGTTTTCTCTCGGATAAGTCAACTATAATTGATGTCATTCTTTAAGTTGATGCATTATATAGCTCGCTTGTCTCTTTGTTACGTTTTTAGTCCGAAGTTAATGCCTTCGATGTTGTGGATCACTTTTGAGAAAGTTTTGGCATAGGGTTTTTTTAGATATGTGAATGCTTCTGGATCATCAATTGTTAAATGTGTGATATTTTTAGTAGGCTTTCACTTAATGACATCGACAAACAGTTTATCATGTTTAGTGTTAACATGGCATCTTATCCTAATTTTTCAAGAAAATATTTGTTAGTATACATATGAACCCTGAGGAAAAGGTTGACACATTGGTGATGCTATTTTTTTTTTATATAGCTGTTGTAATTTATTTCAGGTAATGGTTTTATTTCAACTGATTATGAGGATGGAGGTTGGGATCGCAATAGGGGAAATGCTAGGGGCAGGGGTAGAGGAAGGGGACGCGGTTTCCGTGGTCGTGGAAGGGGAGGGTACAATGGGCCCCATATTGATATGCAGCATGATGGAGGATACAACCAAGATGCACCTCAAGGCCGTGGTACTTAATCCTTATTATTTACTTTTTATTTTAACTGTGTGGTAGAAGCATGTTTGTGTTGGCAGCCAGTATTAGGCTTTCTGCTATTTTCTATTGGTATTCTGGAAGTGGTTAAGCTAGTTGAGTCTCCGGTGGCACTTGGTTTCTTGTCTGGACCATTTCCATATATGATCTTATCATCTATATTTTGCTTCATACCCAACATCGTACATGTTTAATCAAGGGTACATCACCCTTAGAGACTGGAAGATGTGTTCTGTTTTGCATGCAGCTTTGTAGTGCTGAGAGGAGAAGCAAGGCATACACTTTGCACTATTCACCATCTTTAAATTTTTAACCCAATACTTAATGGTATGTTTCTTGCTACTGGCTGCCTTTGTCAAACCTTAGGTCACTGAGATGTGGTACATAGTCATGTTTGACCACTCTATTTATGGATAAGCTTTTTGATTATTTGTCACAGAATTATTACGTATGCAACTTTAGCTTATCCATAAATAGAGTGGTAAAACATGACTATGAACCACATCTCGGTGACCTAAGGTTTGACAAAAGCAACTAGTAGCAAGATTAAACAGTGAAAACAAACAAAAGATTGTTTCTGATGTTTCCTATACAAATCTTTGAAAACAGGAAATAGAATGAAAATAAAGTAATAATTTTGTAATTATTTTTTTTTTAATTATTCTTGAAATCAGGAAATAAAAACAGGAAATAGGAAATAAACCAAATAGGCCCGCGTGCTTAATAATTCTGTGACAAATAATCAAAAAGCTATTAAGTAGTGTTACACCAATGTGACCACCGACCAGACACTGGGAAGTTGATTCAGTGATGCATATTCTTGTATGTTGTTTGGTGGATTCATGCCTAATGATTCTGTTTACAAACCAAGAGAGGAATGTAGGATAAAATAATAACCTGCTTCTAAACTTTGTTGCAGGTCGTGGCCGCAGCAGGGGGGGATACCGTGGAAGGGGTCGTGGCTTTAGATCCAATGTGCCGATCCAGGCAGCGGCTTGAGGCAACCGGCGGGCCCGCCTTGAGTGCAGTGCACATGACCTGACTTGAGTGAAAGAATGCCTTGACATGGCGGCTTTGTCCAGTTGTATGTTTTCATTTTGTTTCATTTCTTCAATTTTCCCCATTTCCCCTTTACCCTGGGGCCGGAAGAACTGTAGGGCATTTTCTTCTTACAGTTTCTGTAGACTTAGTTTGTGAGTGCTGCTACATAAGGCGGCTTCGTTCATGTTTTAGACCTAGGTTTAGATGCCTCAACAGTTGTACTTCTGTTTTGGACCTGAATCTCATTCTTTAATTTTTATTTTCTAGATGTGTTTAATTAATGAGTTTTTTCTTTCCTTCTGTCAGCATCGTGTTTTTGTTTGTTTTTTCCGGTTAATGGGCATGGCAAAAGACCCTGTAGAGTGCATGAATTATTTACCCAGACAATTGTAGTTGAATGCTGTTCTCCTAGGATACGCTTTAATTTTGGCTACTAAAATATTTCAGAATCATATAAAATGGTAGTAGTGTTTGAGTAAATTGCAACATGTAAACTCTAAATTTTATTCCCGAAGTTTTACTTAAATATTTTTTTTTGGTCTGAGACCCTTGTGAAATCACATTGAATTTAGATTACTTCGAGTTGAGTGGGAAAGATCCATTAAGATTTAATAGATAATTATAAGCTGTAATACTATAAAATTATATTGTACGGTATATAAGGCAAAATGGCAAATGCATTGACATTATTTATCTGTTTGTTTAAAGTTTAAACTTTTTAAAAAATAGAATTTGAAAAAAAAATCTAAAACTATTTTAATTAGCTTCTCATAAAAAAGAAGATAGAAAGAAAAATTGTTCGTAGAAAAATCTTAAAGTATGGACAAATTTGAGAATTCTTGCCCCATAACAGTGGCCTCAATAATTTATGCTTTGTTTTGGAATGAGAAAGAAACTCTAAAAAAAAGGATAGAAAGAGAATTGTGAGAAAAATAAATAAATTTTATGAATTATTTGGTAGGAGAGAAACTAAAAAAGAAAGAAAGATGAATTTTTGATGAATTTTTCTTGAATACCCCTATTAGATGGGAGGTTCAGTAGATGGATAAATTTGCATTTTCCTCTCTTTTCCACTTTCTTGTCATGATAGTGGTGGCTTTTATGGTGCATCAAACATGAATGGGTGTAAAAAACATCCCACTTTTTGACATGAAATAACAAGTTTTACATTTTTTTTTTCATAAATAGACTTAAAAAATTATTATTTGCAAGTTAATTAAAAATTGGCCTAAAACCTAGGTTAGGCCCGATGTGCCTCCACATCGATAGTTTCATGATTTCTCCTATGAAAAATAGGATTTCTCGAATCCAAAACCATTCCATCTCGGTCTTTTTTCGATCTAAACTAAGAAAATGGAATTTTTCAAATCAACGAAAGACTATCATAATATGTTCTTCATCCTTTAACTAGGAGCAGCGACCTGCGGATTGTAGCGAAAACGCGAAAGGAATGGAGATTGTAGTGGTGTGCAATCCTATGGGGGCTCCCGTTTTGAGGCAATCATTTTGAAGATTCTGTTACATACTTTGTTGTTCTCCGGTTTGATCTTTAAAATCTACAACAATAGCTACCTGATTGTGTAAACCCAAGTTAACATAAAGATAAAGCTTTTAATATCTCTAAAAAATGGGATGAAACTCAATCTAAATACTCTATTGAAACCAATTTAACAATATCCAAATCAAGAGAGACAAAAAGATATAATACATGTTCAACAAAGTGCACAAGCCAAGCTTGAGCACTTAAAAATCATTGAATGAAAGCACTAATTGACCTTGATTGACTAGTTGTAGTCATTCCCGTGAGAAAAAAGGCTTCTAAAAAATGGAAACAAAACATGGTTGAAAATATGATTTCATAATTTCTACTGCCGGTGATTACGGGATCATCATCTTGTGAAATGCTTTCGATGAAGTTATGAAGCTTATGTTCCAAGCACGAGATGTCGGATTTGTGGAGGGAATGGCGACGAGAAGGTGGTTTCCATGGTTGCGAAAGGTGGTGGCAACTTGCGGTCGTAATGGCTTGACATGCGATAATTTAATGATTAGGATACACGGAGTATCGATTTACCCCATCTTAGGGTGTGCATGGTAGAATCAACCCATGATATAGGAGATAATAAAGAAAAGGCAAAATAGGTAAAGTGGTCTTATATGTTTATTTTATTTTTCATATTGGTCCTATAAGTTTTTTATTTTTCTAATTTGTCCTACACGTTATGATCCGTTCTCACATTAGTCATTTCGGTCAATTTTGACTTAATGCCGTTAGTTTTGATATGACGTGACTATCACCTTAGTTAGACATGTGGTATTTGATCTGGCCATATTACGTCAAAATTGATGGAAATGATTAATGTGAGAATGAAATGTAACTTATAAGATCAATTTGAAAAATAAAAAACTTATAGGATCAATATAAAAAATAAAATAAACGTATAAGACCAATCTACCTATTTTGCCTAAAGTAAATGATATGGATCCCACTTTTTTTCAACCCTCTTTCTTTTGCTTCTCAACGAAACCAGAAAAAAAAGAAGGAAAATTCCTGTACTTTTTTTTTCCCTCTCTTATTCACCTTAGCTAAAGAAAGGCTCAGATTACCTTATTTTAACTTTTAAGCTGTAAATTATCTTTTTGTACTTTTTTAAAAAAAATTAAATTCAGACAAAATAAAATCTTAAAAGCTGTTTTACAAATTTATTGTGGAATAAGCTGTTTTACAAATTATTAAAAATATATAAGAAAAATAAAATACAGTACATAGAGCCCAAACCATAAACCGCGGTTATACCTTGGAAGAAGGTGAGGAAATTGTTGTTGTTTCGTCCATCGTCTTCTTCAGTTCTTCCTTTGCATCCAACCATACTGTTATATATTTACAGTATTCTGCGGTTCTATTAGAATTTGTTGAAGATGACTGTCGAAGACGTTGAGATGAAAGATCACCCTACGCCTTCACAATCTGTTACTCCAGCTCTTCCATCTACATTGAACCGTAACTTTCTGAATCTTCAAACTACCCATTTCAATTTATTATTATTATTTGATTATTTAATTTAATTAATGTGTTTTGGATCTTTGAATTCGATCTCACAGATTTGAAGGAGATAGCATCGGTTATTGAAAACGGTTCGAAATTAAACGAGGTTCGAAGAATCGGTCGTGCGGTGCGCCTTACGATTGCGTTGAGGCGGAGACTGACAGCTCCGGTTCTCTCATCGTTTATAGATTACGCTCTTATTCCCGGTTCTGACCCTCACCCTAGGTTATCTTCCTATTTTCCCAAGGTCATTTTCTTTATCCTTTAACCTAATTATAAGGAAAAAAAACTAAATTCACACTTACACTTGTTAAGAAAGTTAGTTTAATTATCTTGATTTGTGTAAAAAAAAAAAAAAGAGTTAATTGTTTAGGGGATATGCATTGCAGCTCTTGAAAAAGTAAATGGAGAATTGGTTTGATTGGTTAATTTTCTTAATTTTTGGAATATTACATTAAATAGAGTTGAGTTGGTTGGATTTTACTTATATTTGAGTCTAAAAAATATAATTAATTTTTTGCTTATAATTGAGTTCGGAGGGAGTAGTAAATATTTAGTGTGAACCGCAATTGATGCCATAACATTGCGGTTTTAGTAGACGAGAGCTTATCTGAATAACTTATGAAAATAAACTTTCATATAAGCTAATTTAAGCTTATTATAATAAGCTCGTCAAAGAAGTTTGTGAAAATAAGTTGTTTTCAGCTTATTTGAAGAAAAAAAAGTTATTGAATAAGCGTTTAATTAAATTGTTTATCCAAGTACACCTTTTGATTATTTGTTGAACACGACTCGAGACTTATGAGGCTCCTGTTCTCATCGAGTTTGGGCAAAGTCCAATGGCCCAGGGTGCTGCAATCTCGAGGCCCAAAGACTTGGAAGACACTGAGATCCTGGAACGGTGTACTGGGCTCGTGACCTCAGCCCTCGAGTTGATGGGCTAAAGCCTGAGTACTTCCACAGCAGAGGCGAAGGGACCCCCCATTCGGCCAAAGGAGGATCCAGCCACGTGGAGGGGATCTTCTAAAAAGGGGAAGAATCGCCCGCATATCCTGTTAATGAATTAGGGCCCACAGGGATTACCTGAGTCACACCTTCCTAACCACCACAGGGGCTAAAAAGCCACGGCCATGGCGCTTAGAGGAGCATGACTACCTTAAGTCACTACACACATACACACTAGATAGTACCCGTTGCGCTACTTCCGAACTACTATATTTAATTCTGTTTCCTTATCCAAGTTAAATGCATTTGCCCTATAACATTATGTTGTTTAGTTACTCTGGTCAATTATACGTATGTGGAAATTTTACATAATTTAGCTTCTGTTTAAAGGTTGAAGAATCAAAACTGTTTTTAGTGGCAATAAGCGCATTATTGTACTGCTATTTCTCTCTCTCTCTATTTGGAAATAATATGTCGTTTACTTGTAATCTTTTAATGGATGCAATGGTCTTCAAGTTCGTGATTTTGTCACTGACCGTGCAGGAGGATGATCAGGCTATGGAAATGGACGCCGCAACATCTACTGCTCAAACTCAGGCTAAGCAATTGTCACCCGAATATCACAGCCATCCAAATAATACCCCCTCTCTTCCTCCCTTTTTTTCCTTTTCAGTAACCCCATTTGGTGAATAAAAAGATCAGTAACATTTGAAGATAACACCACATCTAGTCCTAGCCAGTTATAAATTTTTTCCCATATCAGTGTAGTGAATGGACAAGTCAAGAAAAGATGATCCACACCCTCAGCAGCTTGCTTACAGAATACACAGTATAGTTCCTGGTGTGAGAGGATTACCTTTCTTTTAAAAAAGTTGTCTTTTGTAAGGATCCTATTTTTCAATACCTGCCAAGAAAAATCCACAACCTTTGATGGTGCCTTCAGCTTCCAGAGCAATTTGATAGCCGTTCCAATCTGATCCTGTTGGGACTGATTAGATGCAGCTTTCAATACAAGAGACTTATATGCTGATTTTGTTGTAAAAAGGACACCCGTATCTAATCCCCAAAGCCATCCATCTTCCTTATCTTTATAGGGTTCAATTGTGTTGTTGAACTCCTCCAATAATTCTTTTTCCCATTCAAAAAGATCTCTTCTCCACCTAAAGTTCCATCTCCAACCCTCATCGATCTAATTTCCAACATGCTGAACACACATCCCCTTTTGGTCCGAAATGGAAAAAAGCCTTGGAAAAAGATCCTTAAGACTCATCATCCCTACCCAAATATTTTCCCAAAATCTAGTTTTATCCCCTTTACTAATTTTTCTTTTTATCCCCTCTCCGACCCGATCTAAAGAATTACTATACTTCCCCACAGAGGCAACACACTTCCACCAAGATGAAGCTCTGTTAGGTACACCACCCTCCCCCAAGGCCATTGCTATAACATTTAAATTGAACAACTCAATATTTTTAACCCCTAAATCTCCCTCTTCTTTTGATTTGCACACTACTTCCCAACTAACCCACACTATCTTCCATAAAAAGACCTTTGCAAACCAACTAAGATGTTAAGCACCTTTTTCGGAATCACAAGGAAAGATAAGAAGTAAATGGGCAAACTATTGAGCATCGAATTTAACAAAGTAATTCTACCTCCGAAGGACAAATGGTTTTGCTTCTAGGAGGATAGACGCTTCCACATAGAATCAATTACCGGTTGCCAAGTGGACGTACTTCTCGGATTTGCACCTATTGGTAGCCCTGGATATTTGAAGGGTACCTTTCCACACTTGCAATTTAGAAAAGTAGATGCCGCCTCAAGAAAGTGATTATTGACATTGATTCCGATCACATTACTCTTGTGGAAATTCACCTTTAAGCCAGAGACTAATTCAAAATGTAACGTCATTCGTTACATTA
Organism: Sophora flavescens; assembly: GCA_030762895.1. Classification (NCBI taxonomy): domain Eukaryota; kingdom Viridiplantae; phylum Streptophyta; class Magnoliopsida; order Fabales; family Fabaceae; genus Sophora; species Sophora flavescens. Next base: position 91,613,276 of record CM061063.1, read on the forward strand.
ATAATTCAAATTAATTTTTCAATAAAAACCTTTAAAACATTGAATTTAAATAATCGAGTCTTAAAATTTTGCACAATAAATTTAAGTCCGAAAGTATCTCGCATATTCAAACAAAAGTCTCATAAAAATTAATTAATAAAATCCACATTATTCTTTTACAATTGTTTTTGTCTCAAAACACAGGCGTATAATAATCCCAAAAGAAATAAATAAATAAATAAAGTATAACTAATATCTTCAAGACTCTCTCTCAAAACGCTGCATCATCTATGTCATCACCTGTAAGTTCTGAAAGACAACACCACTAATGAGATTTTTAATCCCAGTAAATAAACACAGTTATAAAAGGATTTTCGAAAAGATATTGCTTTCAGCTGGCACGGTAACCGGAAAAACAACCATGGTATCCGCTTATTTTCAAAATAATATAACTCAAATTATTTTATATAAATTAAGGAATATTAATCCAAACTCACAAAATTCATGCACAAGTCATAACATCATCAAATATAAGTAATCCATCACTAACATAATACATAACAAAAATAAAATCATACAAAGGACATCTCTTGTGTACAAATAATCTCAACTTATCATCCAAGTCTCTTTTATTTAATTACCCAAGTTTAGTCTATGAGCTCATGACAAATATAATAGTGTCCCACTGCCTTCCCCTTCCCAGAAGGAGGTATCTATAATGGGTCTTCCCCTTCTTAAAAGGAGGTATTTGTCTTCCCCTCTAACGAGGAGGTATCTATCATCCCCTTCCCAGAAGGAGGTATCTATCTTCCCCTCTAACGATGAGGTATCTATCTTCCCCTCTAACGATGAGGTATCTGTCTTCCCCTCTGACGAGGAGATATCTCATCATGTATCAACAATAATTCTAAGTAATATTTTGGGCATATATCATGACCTCAAGACATGACATATGACTTCATGCGTCAATCTCAATTGTATAACTCACATCAACTAAATCCTAGATATTCCAAAAAACCCGTTCAACCAAAATATCATACAAACATCACATTGTTACATGATAGCATAATATATAAAACACTATACTATAAGAACTAAACAATAATATGTTAAAATGCGCACAGGACAAACATATCTATATATAAATTATTATAATAAGAAGTCTCCCTATAATATGTAAGCAGTATACTATAAAACTATACGCACTGGACAAATAGAGAAATGCTAAATGAACACAAAAAATTGACACTTACACCGTATATCACTGTAGCAAAATATTATTTCAATAATGAATAGAATTTTAGTGATAAAACAAAGCATTAACGAGTTAAGAAAATACTTAAAAATACTAGAAAAATTAGAACAAAATAACCATATTATTAACCAACAAGAATTAGTTAGAAAAAGAATAAAAAGATTAAAACAAGAATTAGAAAAATATATAGGATAATGAGACTATCGGAAGAAATAGAATCAGGATTCAAAGAATTAGAAAGACTTGTGAAGGAAATAAATAAAAATATTATTCAATTAATTGAAAATATAGATAAAATTGCAAATTACACTTGCAATAGATTACAAAAAGGACAAAATGAAATAAGAGATATTAAAGAAACATTAAATAATATTAGCAGAGGAAAAGAAATAGATGAAAATGAAGACATTATCAGAATAAAAATTATTCTAGAACAACTAGAATACCTTTTAAATTACGAAGAAAATAATAGATGTATAACAAAAGTAGAATTAGAAGAAATTTTGAAAACAAGGAATTTAGATAAAATAATAATTAAACAAGAACTAGAACAAGAATCATCAAGAATACCTACACCCGTATCTTCATGGAGAGGATAAAAGACGAATATATGAAAACATTAAGAAAATCAAACGACGTAGAAGAAATTCAACAATTATTAGAACAACTTAAAATAGTTGAAGAGGAAAATAATCAATCACACAAAATTGAAAAGATCAATAAAAAAAGATATAGAAAGTAATGAAAACGAAGAAATAATTTTAAACTATAGCTCATCTTCAGAATCTGAAGAAAACCATATAAGAATGGAAAAAGGAGAATATAGCGGAAAAAGCCCTAAAAGGAAATGGGAAGAATATAAATATACACCTGAAGGAGCTTGGGATAAATATGAAAAAGAAACTATGTATAATAAGGGATACGCAAGAAAAAATAATAATAAATGGACAAAAATCCAAGAAGAATTTAAACCTCGATATAATAATACAGGAAATATTATAGACCTTGATTGTATAAGAAATAAAGAAGAAGTCCTATTAAAATTGACTAATGAAATAATATTAATGATTTTGACTGATGAAAGATTTAAACAGTTAAACTTTATAGAAACCAAGAACTTTGTAACATTTAAAACATCTGGAAATGTACAAAAGTTTTTAGTAGGAATTAAAGATGAAGACTGGATTATATTTGGGAGAATGGTTGACACCAGCTCAGATTATGTTAAATTAATAATGACACTAATACATCAAGAATTTTTAGGATATAATCTAATGGAACAAAGAGAAAAGACAAACAAAACTCTACTTGAAAATGCTAAATCACATTTACATAGAATGCAGATTTGTGATATGTGCCAGATTGAAAGTTTTATCTGCGAATATCAAAAATACTATTATCAATTGGATGAAGAAACTAAAGAAATATATAAATATATCTTTATAGATAAACTACCATATCCACTTAATTCGGAGATTAATAGATTATGGGAATTCAGACCAGAAGATACGGCAAATACTTTAGAAGGAGTTATTAAACTCTTATACCAAGAATTAAGAGAACAGTGTCTGAATAGAGAAACAATTAGACAATTAAATAGAGAAAGTATTGTCATTTGTTGTGACATCCCAGAAATAGAAAAACCAGGGAAATATAGTTGTGATAAAATAATAAGAAGAAAAGGAAAAAATTATAAGAAATCAAACTTACGAAAAACTTATCCGAGAAAAAGGAACTATTATAAAAATAATAAAAGGAAATATTTTAGGAGAAAGAAATCAACACCAACAAAATACTGCCTGAAGGGAAAAAAGAAATGTGTTTGTTGGATATGTAATGTCAAAGGACATTATGCCAATGAATGCCCTCAAAGAAAGGAAAAAGATTTTAAAGAAAAATCAAAATTAATAAAACAAGTTTTCCAGATATATGAACTTGAACCACTAGAAGAAGCATTAAGTAATTCAGATGTAAGTATATATGAATATTCAGAAGATGAATTATCTTCAGAAGAAAGAGAATCCGAATAATACATATATAAAAATATTGATAGAAAAAGGTAATAAAGAAACAGAAGCCTATATAGATACTGGAGCAAGTCTTTGCCTTGCAACAGAAGCTCTTATAGATAATTGGGAAAGACTAGAAAAGCCATTAAAAAAACAAATTGCAGATGGATCAATACATCCTCTGTATTGGATAGCAAAAAGAATTACTTTGGTCATACAAAAAAAATATTTATTGTACCAACAATATATAAACAAGAAACTGGAATATATATAATTATTGGAAATAATTTCTTAATACTTTATGGACCATTTTGCCAACATCTAAAATATATTACTCTGAAAACACCATATATTTATCAAAAACAAAAACGTGAAATCATAAAAATATCAATTATTCATTTTTCTGCATGTACTTATTCATCAAAGTTTCAACAGCTGAACCGTGGTGAGATTGTTAGCTTAATTTGCACAAAAATTCGCCATGCACTAATAAATTTAGAACCAAATAGAATAATTCAAACTCATATAGAAGAACTTTTAGACAAGGTTTGTAATGAAAACCCTCTAGATCCAAAAATAAACAAAAATACTGAATTAGTCGAACTAAAATTAAAAGACCCTACAAAAGAAGTAAAATGTAAACCAATGATTTATACAAAAATAGATAGAGATGAATTTGTAAAAGACATTGAAGAAATGTGTAAAAAATGATTAATTAGACCATCAAATAGCAAGCACTCAGCACCAGCTTTTTATGTAGAAAATCATAATGAAATAAAAAGAGGTAAAAGAAAGATGATAATTAATTATAAGCAAATTAATGTTGCTACGGAAGGAGATGCTTATTTCCTCCCAAGAAAAGACTTAATTATTGAAATAATTAGAAATATGGATTGGTTTAGCACTTTTGATTGTAAATCGGGATTTTATCAGATTAGATTGACTGAAGAATCAAAAGCATTAACAACATTTAGTTGCCCTCAAGGACAAATGGAATGTATTACCAATGGGATTAAAGCAATCTCCAGAAATCTTCCAGCGAATGATTGATTCAATTCTTAAGGAATTTAAAGATTTTTGTCTTATTTATATTGATGATATATTAATCTTTTCTAATAAAGGATTAAATGATTACTTTGAAAAACTAGAATTAGTTCTCAATAAATGTTATGAACATGGAATAGTTTTAAGTAAAAAGAAAGTTGTTTTAGCCCAAAATAGAATTAATTATTTAGGATTAGAAATTGAGAAAGGAAAAATAATAATGCAACGACATGTATTAGAAAAACTTCAGAATTTTCCAACGAAATTAAAGGATAAAAAGGATTTGCAAAAATTTCTTGGACTATTAACATATATTTCAAATGAAGGTTTCATCAGGAATCTTGCAGCGGAGAGAAGGATCCTCCAACAAAAGCTGAAGAAAGATGTCCCTTGGACATGGACTGATGAAGACGATAGACTAATTATAAAAATGAAAGACTTATGCCAGGATCTTCCTGAGCTCTATCATCCATCAGATGATGATATAATAATTATTGAGACTGATGCCTCAAATGGCTGTTGGGGAAGTGTTATGAAAGCAAAACCCCCTGAATACAAAAAAGAATTACTATGTCGATACATGTCTGGAACTTTTTCAGACAGTGAAATTAATTATCCTACTCATGAAAAAGAAACACTGGCATTGATCCGTATGTTAGAAAAACATCGGATTTATATACTGGATAAGGACTTTATTGTCCGAACCGATTCTACTTATGTTGCAGGTTTTAAGAACTTAAATCATAAAGGCACTTACAAACAATGATGATTGATTAGATGGCAAATGAAACTTGCCGAATACAATTACTCAATCTCTCACATTAAGGGAGATAAAAATGTTCTTGCAGATATATTATCAAGAGAATGGAGCAACAAACAACTGAAGATATAAAGAAGCAGATTCAATATCAAAGAATGCTCGAGAAGCAGGAAATAATGGAGCTAGACTTGATCAAAGCCAACATTGAAGTATTGGAGTTCCAGTTACAAGCAAAAGGAGAATCTATCAAAGAAGATCCTATGAAGAATATAAAACAACAAATACAAGAAAATACTAAAGACAAGTGGTACACCATTTTTAATGGACCACACCCAGGTATTTATGATGAATGGCACAAAGCAGCCCCTCATTGCATTGGACTCTCAGGAGTTCATCACAAAGGATTTCGTACCAAGGAAGAAGCTGAAAAAGCTTTGATAGACTATCAGAAAGAACATGATAAGGGCAAAGAAGTTTATCTTGGCCCAAGAAATTTTTCTGAAACCATAAAACTCCACCAGCCCAAAAAACTTCATTAAGGATACTCGGAAGAGTTCCTTCCTCCATTGATGACTACCAAATTACTTCAAGAAAATACCATGAACTACAGGTCCAATTTTCCAAAGAAAAATTTTATGAAAACCTAAAAAGACAAACCAACTGGTCCGAGAAGGAAAAAATTAATTGTTTTTATATGGTTAACCGAAATATTTTAGGAGTTAAGGCCATAATTAATCCCGGAGCAACATCGATTCTTACATTTAATATGTTCCAATTTGGACTTATTGAATGTCTCTACTTGAGTCAAGACTTAGAAGAAATTAAATTATTCCCATATAGTTTGAAAGAGGCCATCCAAAACTACAAAAGAAATGTCGCAAATGATAGAACTATCTTCTTGAAGTTCTATTCGACTTATCCAGACTTTGCCACCAAACAACCCACAAAGAATTTAATCTTCATTGGAGTAAGCAACAACAACTTTTCCATGAGAGATGAACCTACTGGAGAAGATTACAATGAAGAAAAGATTGTCACAATCCTAGCAAATCAACTGGCGAGTATCTTTACTCAACGTCAAATTATTGGTAAAGATTCCTTCATAAAAGCCATGTACAAAGGACCACATACTTTGCTTCTCAGCAAGACTAGTGGAAAATTGATTAGAGAAAGGGACTTGGCACTACTGACGAACTTTGAACTACCTTTCTACACACTCCAAGGACTTTCAATGAATTATCACTCGCCTTGTCCTCGATTTGTCGTGGCTCAATGATTAAGGAAAATGGCAACCACGCATGTGAAAGATGCGTAAAGAAAGAAGACTGTCGGCAAGAAGATAAGGATTCAGATGAAGCCATTATTGAAGAATGACGTAAGCACTGACATCATCAAGCAATAATAGGGGAATGACGCGGGCAATGACGTCATTTGTAACACCCCGATTTTCGCTGCTTTGTAATATCGGTAATAAATATATAAATATATATTTTTATCCGAGACTTAGAAAATGATTTTGGATAAACCAAGGTCATTTCCTTGTTATACTTATTTTCATAAGGTTACGGGGAAGTTTTTGGTTGAAAACTCAGATGGAACCCGGTCTGCTGTTTTCTGTGTTTTCACTGACAGTAAAAGTGCTCTTTTCTATGTTTTCACTGACAGTAAAAGTTTACTGCTCATAAGACCTAATTTTGAGTCGTGAACGATATGAAAAATATTTTTATCGTATTTACTATGATATTGGAAGTTTTGAAAATTCTGGTAAAAAAATTAAAATAATATATTTGTTGCGGGCGTATACGTCGATATATCTCTAGGAAAAGCTTGCGCCAGATGAATCGAGGAGTCGGCAACGTAGCAGAGATGTTGGATTGACCGACTTGACGAGCATTTATGACGAGTTTATCCGTGTCATAATGGCCATAATGGCACATTTATGACAAAGTTAATTTTTCCTATGAAATGACCAAATTGCCCTTGTCTTTTTATGACAATTGCAAGCAAATGCCATTGGAAAAAGTTGAACAACCCTTGCCCAAAACCCACGGCTCCAAGTCTTCTTCATTAAGTTTTGGTTTCTTCTTCATTAAGTTGTTGTCTTCTTCATTAAGCAATTTCCTTCCATTTCCATGTTCTTTTTCTCCAAAATGTTCATAATTCGTCAGACTTTGATTAGCAATTCTGACCATTTTCTATTCTGAATCTCGAAAAACTTTCAACATGAAAGTTGTTCATCTTTCTCTCTTATTTCCAACGACATAAAGATCATCCAAAACGGACAAGTATGTTGAGAGATCTACCCAAAATACTAAAAATGTTCTAAACTTTAACTATGTTCATCTTCTTCTCTAAGTTTCTCAAGAACATCATGAAAATTTTGTGAAGAACATCATCCAAATCTTGATTTCCTTGAATCATCAAGAGGTAAAAACTTATTCTCTTGTCATTTGAATCATTTCTCTTCACAACTTTTGTAGATTCATGGCTAAGATTCATATGTTCTTCATTTGTTCAAAGTTCATGGAGCTAGATTCAAAAATTCATAACTAACTCTAGAAAATTCCTTTTGACATGAAACCAATTGATATGATCTTATAATCATCTCTATTTTCATCATATATAAGCACAAGATCATGTGAAATTTCTTTCCCTAATTTCTGGTCATGGCCGAATCTAGGTCAAAGTTGTGTTCTTAGGTTTTGTTTCATTTTCATGTCTTGATTCATGATTCAATCCTTTTATATCTTGATAGCTCTTGTATTCAAGTATATAGAAGATAAAAAATAAAACTTGAGCCTATTTGTTTCTTCAAAAACCGAAACCGTAGATTTGTGTACTTAAGGGTTTTATGATTCAAAAGTTGTTTGTAACACTTGAATCAAACTCTAAGCTTTGTATGTTGATTAAATCCAAGAGTTGATAAAATTTTAAAACTTCTAGCCTATAGATCTTGAGGAAACCGAACCCTAGTTCTTAGAACTAGATGAGTTTTAGTTCATGTTCTTGATTCATAATCATGGTTAAAGTGTCTAATCATGTTTAAGTAACTTATGGATCATTAATCCTTAAGTTAATCAAATTTTAATTCTCCTAACCTAGAAAATTGGTTAAAGTCGAACCCTAACCTTCATGAACCAAATGTATTGTTGTTTAATTTGATTTATTTTGGTTGCAATTCGTTTGAAGGAAACAACTGAGTTAGCTGATTTACGCTGACGGAGAGAAATCGGATCGAGATCAGGAAATTAATAGAAACCGTGGTTTGATCTTCAAGAGGTAAGGGGGGTATTCCCGAGGAGTTTAAGATAATCTCATGTTTGTTTGTGGAGTCATTTATTAATTTTCTGTATAAAATATTTTATTATATTGTACTGTTTACTATTAATTGTTAGATTGATGTGATGTTTATCTGAGTAATTGAATTGATGTGATGTGTGAATTTACATGATTATAATTATTTGTTTATATTATAATTGTGATGCATGTCATGAATTGATATATGTCATGCTATTATGTGATTGGAATTTATCTGCTGTTGAGTGTTGGACTGAGTAACCTGACATTGGTCAGTGTTAAAATTTTTAATTAAGGATAAAAACCTTAATAAGCTTGGATAATTAATCAGAGGGATTAATTTGGGAGATTTTGAGAAAAATGAAAAAAAAAATTATTATTTTAATAATATTTTGTGGAAACAGTGTAAATAAGCCATAGTAAGGGCGAAACCGTGAAATTTTTTCAGAGGCTCTAATTTTTATATAATAAATTCAATTTTATTATAAAATGTTATTTAAAGTGATTAAGTTCCAAAAATAATATTTATAGCAGTCAGAACAATTACTTCTGATGGAAAAGTGATACAAGTTATTTAATATTATTAAATATTAAATATTTAATTATTTAAATTTTCGAAATTTATTTATTAAATTTTTTGTTTTGTTGACCTTTATTGAAAATTAATTTCTGAAGTGAAACAATTTAGAAATGAAAGGAATTTATCAATTATTTTCAAGATTTATCAACGTTTGAACAGAAAAAGGATTTCTGTAAAAATATTTTATTCAGTGAAGTTATTCCGTTAAACTTGGATAAGTTTTCGGAGCTGTTGTTTTGTATTTGTTTTTCACTGAGCGAAATGTTTTACAAGCAGATAAACAAGCCTAGAAACCGAGGCGTCGGGGTTCTAGTGTTGTATGGACACGTAGATCAAGGATCTGTGTCATGGGATGGAGTGTCCTGCAAAGTGGTTGTTTTTGGACTGTGTGTCCTAAGTTGATGTGGACAGTGTGAGTTCCATATCCGCGAGCCTAAAACTGGTGCATCGGTTTAAGGGCCTCGTGATTGAGCATTCGGACTGTGTCTCCTGTGTTGAGACTAAAAGATTTGGACTGTGGGTCCTGTATTTGTTTTAAGTGAAAAGTCTTAATTAAAGAAATTAAGCATGGTCGTTAAGCTTTGTGCTTCGACAGGGAAAGATTATTACGACAAAGAAAACAAAACGAGAATAAAAGTTTTTCTCATGCATTCAATGGCAATTGTGTCATGTGATTATGGGCATTGAATCCAGAGTGGATCAATGTATATGGCAGACGTGTCAGGAGATGATGATCATTGTGTTCTGTGGGGACCAATGAGTTACCCTGTATATGACTACAACAATGGTTGGGTAATTGTCATAAGGGGCCGTATGACTGAGCTGCAATAGCTGTTTGAGTGGCTATCATACGAGGTCGGATAATATTTGTGCATAGCTGCAATAGATGTTTGAGTGGTTATAGCACAAGTAACTCTGTACATACAATCGCAATAGCTGTTTGAGTGGTTATGTATCTCTCGTACAACCGCAATAGCCGTTTGAGTGGTTGTCACAGAAGGGTCGTGTGAACAATTGCAAAAGCTGTTTGAGCATTGGTCACATGTGATTGAGATGGATTATCCGACAGCAGTATCTCGTGTACAACTGCAATAGTTGTTTGAGTGGTTGTCACAGAGGTGTCATGTGAACAGTTGCAATAGCTGTTTGAGCACTGGTCACATGAATGTGCCGCTATTTCCTAACTAGAATGGGGGAATAGTGTCATTGCTTTGCATGAGCATCCTAACGGGAATGGGGATGTGCACAATTGTGTTAGGTGCTGGCATGAACATCCTATCGGGAATGGGGATGTGCACCATTGATTTTCTTGGGCATTGTTTTGTTCGTTTTTACAATGGGCCATGTGCGAGCCTGATCAGCTTGAAACGAAACAGAAAGTTGTGGGATCTCCGGAGATTAGGTATCAAATTAGAGATTGAACATAGAAGTGTCATGCATTTTTATAAAATGACGATGACTGTCGGGCATGAAGCCCCGTGAATTAAATAATTCTACTGTTTTGAATTAATGTTATTATATTGTGAATATTTGATATATGCTATTTGAGAGTCGTGCATGGGGTTGCCTTATTAAAACTCATATATTGGAAACTCACCCTTACAAACATATCAGGTTTATGTTAGACTAAGGTAGTACTTTGGTACACTAGTACGGATGAAGCGAAGGAATTCACTGAGTCGTTCGAGGACTTAACTCCTAGATGCTTGAAGAAGTATTCGTTAGTGGGAATATCACGAGGGTGATGATTTAGTATCTACATCAAGTACGTACCAGACTTTGGCAGTGGAGACATCTTTACCGCATATCTGATTTCTTACCGGTTTTTCTTGAAGAGTAGGAACTTGTATGTTCTGATACTTCCATAGTTCTGGAAGTAGAGGTATCCTCACCGGATATTTCGATAGGTAGGGAGAACTATGGTGGTCTTCCCAACAGTGATTATTAGTACTGACCAGCTATAGGACTTTTGGGTATCTTATAAAGTAGTGGTACTTGGTTAGTCTGGATGTTTGATTATTGAAAGTTATTCTTTTGAGTTGTAATTCCAGATTACCACTACGTTACAATTACTCCTTTATTTTCTTATGTTAAGTCTTTTGAAGATGACATGTTATGTGAAGGTCTAAGTGTAAAATTCTCATGATACTTATTTATATTATGTTAATGGTGTTGGATTATATATGGAGTAAAAGAAAAAGAAAAAAAAAATTATCACTAATTTTGAAAGGGATTAATAACTAGAAAATTATATTTTCCGAAAGCAACCAGTAAAACTATTTTATTGAGTGTATTTCCGCAATAAGTTACGTAAATGTGATAACCTGAAAATGGGGTGTCACATTAGTGGTATCAGAGCTGGTTGAGTCTTTCGGGAAACCTTGGGGAATAGGTCTGTTAGGTTTTTGTTGTGTGATCTCTGGTTGAACCTTGTTTGAATTGTTTCTTGGTTGAAACAATGTGTGTTGACACACAAGTAAGTATGTTTTGGTTGGTTCTGATTGGGTTGACTCCTTGAGAGATCTCATGTTTAGTAAAGGGTACTCATGTTCATGTCGATACATTCGTTTATCCCTTAGGACGGTATCAGACATTTGAATAAGGTACCTGTTATTGAAAATTTTTGGAAAAATTTTCTGAGAATGTCCCAAGTTTGTACGGACGGACGGATGTTGAGTTTCTGATTGATCTAGTTTCTAGATTTAGCCAGATCTCAACCGCTTTGTGTAGGATATTGCCAATGAAGTTAGTTGAGTTAGACTTCAAGAAATAGAATTTTCATTCATTTCTTGATAAGTTAGTCATCATTTTCGTCGATGATGTTCTCGTTTACTCTAAGAGTCACGAGGAGCATGAGAAACCATGGATAGTAGATGGTACATTTATTGAATTGCTTCTTAGAAGCAATGTGTTTTGAACACGTAAGTATATGTTTCAGTTTCTGGTTGCCATTTAAATGATTGTGTTTTGTAGGTCAGTTGTGGAACCAGAAGGTTGACATGGACGCGACTGTGGCAGAGGCCGTAGAGGTGGTTGTGTTAACGGTCGTGGTAACTTCGAAGAGAACTATGAGGAAGCCGGAGGCATGGACTATGTTGCACAAGCAATGGCAGATGTTGCTGATGCTATTGCACAACAAACTGCTACAATGGTTGCCCAGAATTTACAGGAACAACTTCGAGCGGAACAGTCATGAGGGCGAGGTCTTATCGCTTTTAGACGCCAAAATCCTCCACAATTTCATGGAGATGTGGACCCTACAAAAGCTGATTTGTGGATTCAGGAGATAGAGAAAATATTTGAGTTGATTCATAGTCCAGAAGGAGTGAAGGTGCCTTATGCTACTTATCTGCTGTTTGGAGATGCTGAGTATTGGTGGAAGGGCACTAAGCAACTGCTGGAAGCAGAAAATCAGGAGATTACTTGGGAGATATTTCGGAACTTGTTTCTGAACAAGTATTTTCCTCAGAGTGCTCGAGCTGAAAAAGAGCAAGAATTTTTGCGTCTGCAACAAGAGGATATGTCTGTTGGGGAATACGCGGCAAAATTTGAGTCAGTTGCCAAGTATTTTCGCTTCTTCCAAAATAACCCGGATGAAGACTGGAAGTGTGAAAGATTTGAAGGAGGACTACGATTTGAAATCAAGGATTCTTGATCGCATTGGAAATCAAGAATTTCCAAGCTTTAGTTGAGAAATGTAGAAGAGTAGAACTGATGAGGAAAGGGAGAGATAATGGAGGGAATGTTGGAGGACCCTCTCGAATCAAGAACCAGTTTCAAAATCAGAATCAGGAGGAGAAACAAATCCGGAGAAAACCATATTTCCGATCACCAAGAAATGACCAGAACCAACAACTATATCGTCTAGTTATTTCTACATCAGGTAGTAGAGGCCAAAGGAACCAAAGCCAAGGCCAAGGCAGGAGATGTTTCAAATGTGGAGATCCAAATCACATGGCAAATAACTGCCCTTTTAAAGAAAGGAAATGTTTCAATTGTGACCAAATAGGACACTTATCAAAGGATTGTAATGCACCAAGGCGTGGACCAGTTGTCAATAAAACAAGAACCAATAAACCAACGGCTAAGGGGAGAGTTTATACCATGAGTGGTGCCGAAACTTCAAAATTATGATGATCTCATTTAAGGTAGTTTTGACATCGCTGGTAATCTTTTAACTGAACTTTTAAATTCAGGTGCGATGCAATTTTTTCCTTTTCTCGATAGATTGTGTGAAACATTTGAGTTGTCTGTTTATTCCTTATCATATGATGTGATTATTTCAAAACCCCTAGCTGAACCAATTTTTGTGGAATTTTATATGTGGGAACTATCCAATTTTTGTTCAGGATAGACACTTTTATGATAAAAGAAGTTTCTTGATGAGACTTAGTCAATTCACTTTTACTTTTGGTGGAAGTGATCCAGTCTAAATTTTGTCGGACTGATGTTCTTTTAAATCGTTGTATAGTAAAGTTCTTGTGAAGAAAGAAACTTTATTAGAGTCATGTTTGTAAACATGTATTGGCCATGCATTTTTACACTCACGAACATATTGAAGAATCTTTTTACATATTGGACACTTGTATCTTTCAGATTGGTCAAATTATTCTTTGTGCTTTCTTGTGAAAGCAACATCAAGAAATTTCTTGTCTTGAAAATCTCTTTTCAGATTATTATGAGTAGGTTGACGGAATCGACATCTTTTTACTGCTTAGGTCCACGGTGTAATGGAAAAACCAACAAAGGCGTGTATCAGAGGACTGATCCAACGTGATAAAGTAATCTTCCAACATCATTCTGAGCAAGGCTTACTTTGAGTGTTGGGATAAAGTTACATTTAGTGTTAAGATCCAAGTTGAAGTTAAGGTTCAGTTTATCATCCTAAGTTAGATGGATAAAGAAGAATGGAATTGACCTTTAGAAGGTTAGCTGAGAGTAAGTGTAATACCTAAGTACGACAAGAGGTGAGTGGATTTTTATTAAGGTGTAGATGTGATTAGTGATCTGAGAATTTCTAGAAGTAACATCAGTAAATAAAATGATTTCGGTATATTTGTTATGATCGAGGTAGAGTTTACTAAAGGAACTAGGATAATGATAAATGATCATCGTTAAGATTTAATAGTATGATTGGAAGAAATTACAGAAAGATGTCTATGGTAGTTTTACCTAAGTTGAATGTGAATGGAAAATAGAAGATCTTGAGAAAAAATTTAGTTGATAGATAAGTTTGAAAACTAAGAGTTAGATAATTCTGTTCTATATAATCCCTTTTGGTTTAATTGCATTAAGATATGCAATGAAGTGATTTTAAGGATAAGATGTGTGAGGTGATATCAAATTTGGGGTGGTAAATTATAATGAAGAGAAATTAAGACTATGATTAGATATTTTGAGTAAGGAATTGATACGTGGTGCTGTGTAGATATTGTTGGTATTAGTGATAATATTCAGAGTGAGATGATTTGAATAAAGGTTTCTGGTGGAACCATGTTGATAAGAGAAGTGATTAAGTTTTGATTTTGTTTTTCAAGTGTGATAGACTCTGATGAAATTTTGAGGATAGTACGGATATATAGAAATAACATAAGAATGAATTGTGTTATGGAATATAGAATAAGAGGAAAGAAGTGATGTGGAGGACAACGTAAAATATTAAGGTTAAGAGGAGATTACAAAATCCTGTTTGGTTTCGAGTGACGAAATTTCGAGGACGAAATTTTTTTAGTGGGGTAGTAATGTAACACCCCGTTTTTCGCTGCTTTGTAATATCGGTAATAAATATATAAATATATATATTTTTATCCGAGACTTAGAAAATGATTTTGGATAAACCAAGGTCATTTCCTTGTTATACTTATTTTCATAAGGCTACGGGGAAGTTTTTGGTTGAAAACTCAGACAGAAGCCGGTCTGCTGTTTTCTGTGTTTTCACTGACAGTAAAAGTTTACTGCTCATAAAACCTAATTTTGAGTCGTGAACGATATGAAAAATATTTTTATCGTATTTACTAAGATATTGGACGTTTTGAAAATTCTGGTAAAAAAATTAAAATAATATATTTGTTGCGGGCGTATACGTCGATGTATCTCTAGGAAAAGCTTGCGCCAGATGAATCGAGGAGTCGGCAACATAGCAGAGATGTTGGATTGACTGACTTGACGAGCATTTATGACGAGTTTTTCCGTGTCATAATGGCCATAATGGCACATTTATGACAAAGTTAATTTTTCCTATGAAATGACCAAATTGCCCTTGTCTTTTTATGACAATTGCAAGCAAATGCCATTGGAAAAAGTTGAACAACCCTTGCCCAAAACCCACGGCTCCAAGTCTTCTTCATTAAGTTTTGGTTTCTTCTTCATTAAGTTGTTGTCTTCTTCATTAAGCAACTTCCTTCCATTTCCATGTTCTTTTTCTCCAAAATGTTCATAATTCGTCACACTTTGATTAGCAATTCTGACCATTTTCTATTCTGAATCTCAAAAAACTTTCAACATGAAAGTTGTTCATCTTTCTCTCTTATTTCCAACGACATAAAGATCATCCAAAACTGACAAGTATGTTGAGAGATCTACCCAAAATACTAAAACTGTTCTAAACTTTAACTATGTTCATCTTCTTCTCTAAGTTTCTCAAGAACATCATGAAAAATTTGTGAAGAACATCATCCAAATCTTGATTTCCTTGAATCATCAAGAGGTAAAAACTTATTCTCTTGTCATTTGAATCATTTCTCTTCACAACTTTTGTAGATTCATGGCTAAGATTCATATGTTCTTCATTTGTTCAAAGTTCATGGAGCTAGATTCAAAAATTCATAACTAATTCTAGAAAAATCCTTTTGACATTAAACCAATTGCTATGATCTTATAATCATCGTTATTTTCATCATCTAGAAGCACAAGATCATGTGAAATTTCTTTCCCTAATTTCTGGTCATGGCCGAATCTAGGTCAAAGTTGTGTTCATAGGTTTTGTTTCATTTTCATGTCTTGATTCATGATTCAATCCTTTTATATCTTGATAGCTCTTGTATTCAAGTATATAGAAGATCAAAAATCAAACTTGAGCCTATTTGTTTCTTCAAAAACCGAAACCCTAGATTTGTGTACTTAAGGGTTTTATGATTCAAAAGTTGTTTGTAACACTTGAATCAAACTCTAAGCTTTGTATGTTGATTAAATCCAAGAGTTGATGAAATTTTAAAACTTCTAGCCTATAGATCTTGAGGAAATCGAACCCTAGTTCTTAGAACTAGATGAGGTTTAGTTCATGTTCTTGATTCATAATCATGGTTAAAGTGTCTAATCATGTTTAAGTAACTTATGGATCATTAATCCTTAAGTTAATCAAATTTTAATTCTCCTAACCTAGAAAATTGGTTAAAGCTGAACCCTAACCTTCATGAACCAAATGTATTGTTGTTTAATTTGATTTATTTTGGTTGCAATTCGTTTGAAGGAAACAACTGAGTTAGCTGATTTACGCTGAGGGAGAGAAATCGGATCGAGATCAGGAAATTAATAGAAACCGTGGTTTGATCTTCAAGAGGTAAGGGGGTATGCCTGAGGAGTTTAAGATAATCTCATGTTTGTTTGTGGAGTCATTTATTAATTTTCTGTATAAAATATTTTATTATATTGTACTGTTTACTATTAATTGTTAGATTGATGTGATGTTTATCTGAGTAATTGAATTGATGTGATGTGTGAATTTACATGATTATAATTATTTGTTTATATTATAATTGTGATGCATGTCATGAATTGATATATGTCATGCTATTATGTGATTGGAATTTATCTGCTGTTGAGTGTTGGACTGAGTAACCTGACATTGGTCACTGTTAAAATTTTTAATTAAGGATAAAAACCTTAATAAGCTTGGATAATTAATCAGAGGGATTAATTTGGGAGATTTTGAGAAAAATGAAAAAAAAAATTATTATTTTAATAATATTTTGTGGAAACAGTGTAAATAAGCCATAGTAAGGGCAAAACCGTGAAATTTTTTCACAGGCTCTAATTTTTATATAATAAATTCAATTTTATTATAAAATGTTATTTAAAGTGATTAAGTTCCGAAAATAATATTTATAGCAGTCAGAACAATTACTTCTGATGGAAAAGTGATACAAGTTATTTAATATTATTTATTTAATATTATTAAATATTAAATAATTAATTATTTAAATTTTTTGTTTTGTTGACCTTTATTGAAAATTAATTTCTGAAGTGAAACAATTTAGAAATGAAAGGAATTTATCGATTATTTTCAAGATTTATCAACGTTTGAACAGAAAAAGGATTTCTGTAAAAATATTTTATTCAGTGAAGTTATTCCGTTAAACTTGGATAAGTTTTCGGAGCTGTTGTTTTGTATTTGTTTTTCACTTGAAATAAATGTTTTACAAGCAGATAAACAAGCCTAGAAACCGAGGCGTCGGGGTTCTAGTGTTGTATGGACACGTAGATCAAGGATCTGTGTCATGGGACGGAGTGTCCTGCAAAGTGGTTGTTTTTGGACTGTGTGTCCTAAGTTGATGTGGACAGTGTGAGTTCCATATCCGCGAGCCTAAAACTGGTGCATCGGTTTAAGGGCCTCGTGATTGAGCATTCGGACTATGTGTCCTGTGTTGAGACTAAAAGATTTGGACTGTGGGTCCTGTATTTGTTTTAAGTGAAAAGTCTTAATTAAAGAAATTAAGCATGGTCGTTAAGCTTTGTGCTTCGACAGGGAAAGATTATTACGACAAAGAAAACAAAACGAGAATAAAAGTTTTTCTCATGCATTCAATGGCAATTGTGTCATGTGATTATGGGCATTGAATCCAGAGTGGATCAATGTATATGGCAGACATGTCAGGAGATGATGATCATTGTGTTCTGTGGGGACCAATGAGTTACCCTGTATATGACTACAACAATGGTTGGGTAATTGTCATAAGGGGCCGTATGACTGAGCTGCAATAGCTGTTTGAGTGGCTATCATACGAGGTCGGATAATATTTGTGCATAGCTGCAATAGCTGTTTGAGTGGTTATAGCACAAGTAACTCGTATATAATCGCAATAGCTGTTTGAGTGGTTATGTATCTCTCTGCATAACCGCAATAGCTGTTTGAGTGGTTGTCACAGAAAGGTCGTGGTGAACAATTGCAAAAGCTGTTTGAGCATTGGTCACATGTGATTGAGATGGATTATCCGACGATGTATCTGTACAACCGCAATCGCAATAGTGTTTGAGTGGTTGTCACAGAGGTGTCATGTGAACAGTTGCAATAGCTGTTTGAGCACTGGTCACATGAATGTGCCGCTATTTCCTAACTGGAATGGGGGAATAGTGTCATTGCTTTGCATGAGCATCCTAACGGGAATGGGGATGTGCACAATTGTGTCATTGCTTTGTATGAGCATCCTAACGGGAATGGGGATGTGCACAATTGTGTTAGGTGCTGGCATCAACATCCTATCGGGAATGGGGATGTGCACCATTGATTTTCTTGGGCATTGTTTTGTTCGTTTTTACAATGGGCCATGTGCGAGCCTGATCAGCTTGAAACGAAACAGAAAGTTGTGGGATCTCCGGAGATTAGGTATCAAATTAGAGATTGAACATAGAAGTGTCATGCATATTTATAAAATGACGATGACTGTCGGGCATGAAGCCCTGTGAATTAAATAATTCTACCGTTTTGAATTAATGTTATTATATTGTGAATATTTGATATATGCTATTTGAGAGTCGTGCACGGGGTTGTCTTATTAAAACTCATATATTGGAAACTCACCCTTACAAACATATCAGGTTTATGTTAGACTAAGGTAGTACTTTGGTACACTAGTACGGATGAAGCGAAGGAATTCACTGAGTCGTTCGAGGACTTAACTCCTAGATGCTTGAAGAAGTATTCGTTAGTGGGAATATCACGAGGGTGATGATTCAGTATCTACATCAAGTACGTGCACTGGACTTTGACAAAGGGAGACATCTTTACCGCATATCTGATTTCTTACCGGTTTTTCTTGAAGAGTAGGAACTTGTATGTTCTGATACTTCCATAGTTCTGGAAGTAGAGGTATCCTCACCGGATATTTCGATAGGTTGGGAGAACTATGGTGGTCTTCCCAACAGTGATTATTAGTACTGACCAGCTATAGGACTTTTGGGTATCTTATAAAGTAGTGGTACTTGGTTAGTCTGGATGTTTGATTATTGAAAGTTATTCTTTTGAGTTGTAATTCCAGATTACCACTACGTTACAATTACTCCTTTATTTTCTTATGTTAAGTCTTTTGGAGATGACATGTTATGTGAAGGTCTAAGTGTAAAACTCTCATGATACCTATTTATATTATGTTAATGGTGTTGGATTATATATGGAGTAAAAGAAAAAGAAAAAAATTTTATCACTAATTTTGAAAGGGATTAATAACTAGAAAATTATATTTTCCGAAAGCAACCAGCAAAACTATTTTATTGAGTGTATTTCCGCAATAAGTTACGTAAATGTGATAACCTGAAAATGGGGTGTCACATCATTATGAATTATTGAGAAGTCCGATAGATTGTAATTATTCAGGGACTTTCTTGTAAATTACCTAGCCTTTTACGCATATAAATAAGACCTCTTATGCTGAGGCAGAAGCAGGTTTTAGAATTTCAATTCTCACCTCACCTCCCTTCTCTCTTAGAAGTTCTAGCTTTGCTAGCGAATCCTTGAGAGTGGATTCAAACAAGTTCTATGTACTTCATTACTGATCATAAATAAACACTACTTTCATATATTCATCTACTTCTTATTACTTCTATTACTTTCATCACTTTCAACTACATGTTGAGATCGAATTTCATCAATTAGACGGAAGCAACGGTGGACCAGAAAATCCCAGAAATATTTTCAAGAACACCAAATCAGGTATGACGCATCACCTATTTCATTCAGTTCTTACTAGAAATTAATCATGTCTGAAATAGAAAGAGAAAAGATTGATAACACTGATGTCGAACATTTACAAATTACTGAAGAGGATGGAAATTATGAAGGAAGTATTTTGATAAATCCAAAGCTATTTCAGAAAATTCAAAAAGAAGATTTGAATTTATCTAAAGATGCAAATATGAAAAAACTTGGAGGAATAATAAATAGATTCAATCAAAAAGAAAACATTATATATTATGGAAAGATAGTTAATGAAACCCCTATAGATATATCTGAAACACAAGGAAATACTTGTATACAATTATTGAATAAGAAAAAACTAATTGATTTAAAAAGAAATTTAAAGAAGGAAGCACACAAAGAAAATAGGATATATCTATATAGGAGCAATACAATTTTTAATTAAAGCAACTTTCCAGGAAGGAATAAATTCACAAATAGAACTAGTTTTAAAGGACGATAGAATAACAGATCCAAAGGATAAAATACTATGAGTAATTGAAGGAAATTTAACTTATGTTAAACTAAAATTTGAAATACATCCAAATATTGGAATACCATTAGATACTCAAAGATTAGATCAATCTTTAACTATGGAACATATATTTTTAAGAAATAATTTAATGAGACCAGGAGACAAGATATTCTCAATTACTTATTGTGTTAATTATGCACTAACAAACTCTCATCATAGTATTACTTTCAGAAATAATGATAGAATAGATATACCCAGAATTTTGGAAGAAATAGGAAAAATTTATTATCCAAAAAGAAATGAATTAACTGAACTCGGAATTTCTATAAGAAATCCAAAATCACTAAGTTTTAGACAAATCCCGAAACCAATTACTTTTTCTGAAACAGAAAATAATAAGGAAGATGAAAACATAAATAAATTATCAAATCAAGTAAGAGATTTAGCGCAATATTTGATAAATAGAATATGAATAAAGGAAAGTAATTAAGAGATATTTATGAAAAATATCATAATAAAATAAATCTAGATAAAAGGAATATAAAAGAATTTATAAACCCTTATATAGAAAATAAAAATCAAGAACAAATAGAAAAATATATTATAGAAAAAGAAAAAGAACTTATTAATATAAGGAATAAAATAGAAGAACATAAAAGACAAATAATAGGAAAAATAGGAAAAATAGAAAAAATGATATCAATAAGAACTTATCAACCATCATCTGGTTATTTTAAAATAACAACACCATCTTTTGAAGATATCGAATAAAATGGAAATATACTCCGAGTTTGATAATCAAACAGAAAATGAAATAATGAGTGTATTAGTTATGAATTTACCTATCGATTGTAAACAATTAATAATTGAAAAAATAAAAGCCCAATTCAGGTAAGAAGATTATTATCTTACAACTATTTCGTTAGATATAGAATGGAACTATATGGAAGAAATATGATTAGTTTTTGAATATGATAGACTATCGTTATCTGACATATATGAAGATTTGGACTTATTAGATGATTAAATGGATCAAGAAATATTAAGCATTTTGGTTATGAAAATACCCAAAGACTGCAAGCAAATAATAATTAACAAATTAAAACACCAACACTGGGAAGAAAAACTTTATTTAAAACAAATAGTACAAAGAGTACAATTAGCATTTTGTGAAGAAGAAAAAAGCCAGATAATTCAAGAATTAATAGAGATAGACGAATCCATAATGGATTATGGGTATGAATTATTAGTAACACAAATTATGCATGAAAATTACCCCAATTATGTTTAATCACTACCACTACCTGGGAAATAATAGAGTGGTAGCAAACTGGTACCAGAGCTAAGTACTAGTTAATTACTAATGACTTCCCGAAACATAGAAAAATTTGTTCACCATTTAAGTATGATAAATTTAACAAATCAGGACAGACTAAAAGAATTAATACAAGAATTAAAAGATGAAGCAACTAATACATGTAATAAACACATGGAATACCATTGTGAATATTGTGATTGTAAAGAATATGACAGAAGAATAGATTTAATAAAAATTATAATTGATAAATTAAATTCATGGTCAGATCAACATGATTTATAGATCCAATGGCTCACAGCACGTATGCACTATTGAAGTATCGATACGATGTCCGTTTTTCTGTGTCAGATTAGCAAACCTCGGACAAATATATGTATATAAACTATCACACAGTGTTCGTAAACGATGATGAGGGAAAACCATTTCATTATAAACTCAAAGAAAATAGACAAGTGTAGTTATTAAATTAATTTATCATGTATTAAAAACTAGTGTTGAACCCGTGCAACGCACGGGCCATATTTTCTTTCAAAAATATAATGGTTTTGTATAGGTAATACTTGTATGTTTTTGTTATATTTATATTATTTTATAATTTTATTAATATATTTTTATTTTATTTTTATAGATAAAATATATTTTTATGTAATATATATTATGTTATATTATTATATTATATAATTATGAGATATCATAAGAAATATTATACAATATAAGATTATATAATATTTTTTTATTATTACATTAATATTATATTATTATATAAATTTAATTGATATTCATCAGTGTAAATATTTTTTGCATTATCAATTTATCATTGATTGACATATTATTAAATATTCTAAATAACGTGTCACACACGGGTTATGTTTTATAAAATAAAAAAAATTGGAGCTTGTGTTATATATTATGTTATATTATTATTTGACATATATTATATTATATTATATTATTATATAATTATAAGATATATTATATAATCTAATATTATATATAAGTGACCTGTGGGATGCACAGGACGACATTTGTCGCTCATGGACAGATTTAAAATCTAAGAAAATTTCATTATGTAGAAATATAATCACATAAAATCGTTAGAGAAAACATATGGTTGAATTATGCAGAAATAAAAACAATTTAAAAGTTCCTTGAAAAAATTCAGTTGGCCATAACCAATGAGTATATAAATTTCAAAATAAACCAATTAAATGAAGAAAACATATATTAGGCATCATGGTTATATGTTGTATGATTAAGTTATGCCGGGTGGTATGTATTGAATATAGAAAAGTGTAATTTTAAATTTCCGAGGTAGAAATATTTTAAAATGTTTTTTTATGGATTAAAATGTTGTTATGTAAAATATAAAAGACAAATATAATTTTTATAAGTTTAAATATAAAAATAATCAGTAAATTATTTTATCTCACATCCAATAATCTACAACGATTCTATCCTGGATCCATGTCTTACATCTAATAATCTGGAGTAAGAACTTTCAGTTACTCCAAGAGAAAGGTAAGAGCTCCATTTACATATATTCCATCTAAAGCTTCTTACAAAGCATTGAATAGCTAATGATCATAAGGAACACGACATACATAATATCACATGTTGCACAAAATGTACTTTCTAGTTTCCACAAAACACTTCAATAGCTGTAATCCCCGTGGGTGTTATTGGAATATATACAATCCATAAAATACATATGACATTGTAATATTCTTGACTTGGTGAGAAGATGATCAAAAGATACAAAATAGTGACTACAAATTAGAAGAATTCGTTTTATTCCTTTATCATACATAGTTATGAAAGCATCCCAAAGGTAGAAAAGAAAATGATAAGTAGATGTGTTGTAGTAAGCCATGCCAATCTTAATCCTTTAATAATCATATCGAGGGGGATAATAAGTATAACTGCCAATATTTTTGCTTAATAAGATTATGTATTACAAAATTCTTTCACTCTTTTTTACATTTAGTCATTATTGTGGCTCATTCTTCATTTATGTAGGAATGAATAATAATGAAATAAAGCCATCATATACCCCCTTGTAAACAAATAGAGAAATGAAGCAGAATTGGCCAAAATAAAGAAAAAGAGTGACCCTATCTTAACATCTCAAAATAAAGGGTCGAGTCCTTGATTATGAAACAATTCAAAATTCCCCACACCAATACCCAACTTCATAGAAAAGGGAGGAACATTTGTGTAGTACAGAAAGCTCTTACTTAGAATTATTAAAATAGTGAAATAATCTGTATTTGACAATTAATTGATTCAATAGGAATTATAAAAGAAATATTGTATCCGTAAACGATTATATTATGTATGTTACATGGTAACTATAAGATAGTATATTGATATATTATTATACTTTTATGAAATATTTATAATGTTACATTATTATATTATATAATTATATGATATAAGATATTTTTTGATTTATTTATTCTTTTTGTCTAGTGTAAGTTAATCTTTTTTAGGAAATATATATTTATCTAGTATATTGTTTTTCTTCTATCTTGAAAATCTATTTGATTTAATTTTCCTCTATCCCCATGCAAGTTAACAATTTTTAGAAAATATATTAATTTATCGTATTATATTTTTATCTCTTGAAAATTTATTTGATTTAATTCTCCTCTTTTTTCTCCGTGCAAATGAACAATTTTAAAAAATATATATATTTATGTATTTATCTATGTAACATATATGAGTCGTTGTTTGAAAGTTACTTCATTAATGGAGTGAGATGATTGAGGATGGTAACCCAAACCCTGTCATTTTCATACCCTCAAAATTGGGGATTTGTGATTTTCCTCCACCCTCTCATTCAACTTGCAAATAATGGAGTGATGTTTTTACCTTTTCACTCCACTCCATTACTAATCTTTATTAAAATACCACTCCACTCCATCTAGTTGGATTCGCCGTGCGTTCCACAGGTGTGCAAAATTACATTAAATTATGATTCTTTTTTTTTTGTAAATCTAATTTTATTAGATGCAAAATGCAAAATATGTTAATATTTAAAAATTAAAATAAATATATTAATTATAATTATAATAATACCATAATAAATTAGTATGTGAGAAAAACTAATTATAATTTGTGGTACTAAATTTGTTATTAAATAAAAGAATTAACAAAATAAAAGTATTTTGGTTCAAAAAAAACATTTAAGGATGAAAATTGTTATATTTATATTAAAACTTCCTACAACTTTTATATTAACATTACATGAGTTCACACACAAAATACACAACAAAAACTTTTTTTTTTTACAAAGAATACATATCAAAAACTACTTTCTGGGTAAATTGCAGATTGCAAAATCTTGATACAATTTCCATATTACAAAATAACATACAAATACACATATCAATGTATCATAATAATACTCACGTATCCATTCAAATACTCTAAACATATATAAATCGGCAATTATTATTGTCAATTAGATTCTTATTAAGCATGAAAGCTGCAAATTCTATTCTACTATTGGATTCCCTCTAATTCCCTCTAAGTTACATATATATAGTACCTCCAACCATGTCATGTGGTTTTCACCAAATGACAATGTAAAACTTGCAGTGAAGACTTCCTCATCCACATTTATTAACCTCGATTAAAATAAAATTAAAACTACTAAATAACATCAACATGATAATATACAATTTTATTATATTGGAAGATTCTAATATGCTTTCACTAATAAGCATAATCTAAATTTGAAAATTTCAGCAATGAAAAAACTTATCATACTTCTATTCTAGTAATATGAGATTCCCATTTGTTGAGAGACATCCTCTGCCATTTAACATATTGCAACGGGAAATGTAAGATTCCCATGGTGATCTTGTTACAAATGTACCAAACATGGCATCTTCCAAAAACATCAAAATATCTATGAATTTTGGATTGAATGAGGATTCTTGCGTATGAAAGACATACTTTGCATAAAGACAGAAGAGGCTATGATGACCATTATATATCAACGTGCCGGCAAGAAAGGTGAAATGTCTCTAAGAAGCAGCTCTAGATTCAGCAAATGCAACTTCTGTAAGAAAATTATCTTTTAAGTCGTTGGAATTGGAAGTATTCACATTCCACTATTAACATTGAACACGTTACTGCCCTTCTTGTGGTTCATTATTCACCTTATCCCATTAACTCTGTAACAAACAATAACCAGTGAGTCAAAACAAATTGAAAGACATGCATCACAATCATCAAATTCAGTAAGTCAAAACAAATGGAAAGACATTCATCACAAACAATAACCACCTCTGCCTTACATATATATAACCACTTTTGATTATTATGCAGAAACATTAATGACCCAATCAAATGTGGATGCTGTGACAATCATCATCGGAATGCTGTGTCGTGGAACCTAAAAATTGGACTAAATTTGGATGCTATATTTTCTGAAGTAATAAGAGTATGTTATTCATTACTTTCAGACAACTGCTATTCTTTTCTGATTTCCAAAATGAAAAACCGATTACCTTCCTTTCTTAATACCACTACAACAACTTTCTTACTTCCAAATAACAATGCCCTTAATATCTTTCATGCACATTTCTGACTTTAAATAATTGCAGCAAATTGTCTTGGTAATATCAAAAGTTTGCAAAATCTCACCTGTTCAAATAGAAAAATAGCTTATGCTAAGAGAATTCAAAAGCTAAGTTGTCAATGTTAATGACATCTTCTGTATAAAAAAGGATGTTGCAATCTATTCATAATTTCAGTTTCATATACCAGTTAAAATAGTTATGATTTGGGATATATACAGTAGAAAACGTGCACAAAATATTCTGTACAACTAATAAGAGCAGTAGAACAACCAAATATCATTACCTGTCAACCTATGTAGCAAAAAAAAAACCAGTGGTCTGACTTTGTACAACTTAAAGATACAAATTCATGATTATGATAAATATAATCCAGAGGGAGGATTGAGAATCGAAAGGATTAGGAGACATGTGAACACATTAATGCAAGTAATAATGACAAATTCATGCAGATAAAATTAGGAGACAGTTTGGACACTAGTACCTTCAGAAAGGAGAAATATATACATACTACAATTGATAAAGTTATCCATCATCCAAATATTGCAGATAAACTGATAAAGGTTCAGAAAACTGAGACGGGACCTTTGTTCCAATCCAACTAATTAGAGGTTTTTTCACTTCAGCTTTGAGCCTTTATCTGATTCATGGCTTTAGCCATTTCCTTTACTGCGTTGTCAAGTCTTCAAAATGGTTTGCTCAAGCTAAGCTAATGCATGCTAGATGGGCAATGCTCGAAGTGTCTGGAATTATCATTTCAAAATTACTTGAAACTTGAAAAGTTTGGTTATGTCCGGAACTTCTCATAGTATTGGAACATACACAAGTTACAACATGCAACTTACACAAAAGATCTTAAGAGAGCTTCCTTTATTGGATTCCCAGTCCTTCTGGAACACACAGCTTACAAATAGGACCTGCACAATGTGAATGGTAATGTATCATAGGAATCCTGTCCATTACAAAAAAAAGTAGATGCCCAATTATAAACATACCTTAGAATGAATACTTGCCATGGTGCCATATATTGCAAAAACAAATAAAGCCATATAATTCCAATAACCAACACAATTATTTATCCACAAATAGTGCTGATCCTGCATTAAAAACGAAAGCTTAACATAGATCCTTAAATCATGAACTCAAATGCAAAATGGAAGCTCAAAATAACATCCATTGCAGAGAAACAATTGACCTACCATTTTCAGAACACACCTTTTGCAGACTCGACAGTGATGAGTCCTTGGAGGCTTGTGTGCAAAGCACTCTCTCAAAATATTATGATGAAATTTTATAACTATCAATATGAAAGCATATGAACTTCAAGGGTATATCCTTTTAATGTTTCTAGTAGATAGTGTATATCCTTTTCATAATTAAAAAAAAAGAAACAAAATAGGAGGGTCAAGAATAAGAACTTGTTAAGAAAGATAGTGTACAAAACAGGAGGGTCAAAAATCCTCTTAAGGCTGCAAAGAAACAAAAGTTGAAGAAATATGCCTATGTCAAACCTGTGTCAGATGCCAAAAGGGAGCTTGTCTTTCTTCCAAATGTCAATGAAGAGTGCTTACAGCAGAGGAATTTTATTTTAAGAAAAAAACACACATGTAAAACACTAATCAAAGAACAAATTCTTACCAATTTGATTACACAGAAACAAAAGGAGCAACAACCAGCATTTCTCCAAGTAGCACCAGCCAACAACAACTTAAATGGTTAAAGCAAGATTAGTAGCCAAAAAACAAAGCAAAACCCATGTTAGAAAACTAAATATATGTAGAAACCAGATGGAAAAGACAAAAACTCATCAATAAAAGCTATACACCGATAAATGTTGATTATACCTTTCATGTATTAATTCCTCAATTAAGTATCCATAGTGCAGAAAATAATGGAATCAGCTCAATGAATCAAAGTCATGAAACTCAGCATCAAAATTCACATCTTTTGGTTGTTCAAGAGAATAAATCTTGTACCTAAATGTTTTAGAATTACACTAAATGTTATGTTCTGAAGTTAAAAAAAACCCGACGATTAAACCCATGGGATTATTCCTCAATTCAACCCAGCTACTGAATTAACAGGAAGGCTTAATAATCAAATTTCAGACACCATTTACACTGAGGCGACAATAAGAGGAAGAAGAACCCAATTGAAAGGCATGAAATAGGGCAATGATTAAAGAATAAGAGGAAAAAATTGATAAAAAGGAAAATATATACCATTTTCAATCAAAAGCTCATTTCTACATTCAAGACATTAATCAATAAAAGTAAATCGTCAGATGCCATATAATGATTATTAACCATATATCAATAACTTTCACTTTTAAAGTACAATGAATCACTTATCTGAAAATCGACATCATAAGGACTTTATCACTATATGAGAATTCCAGATTTAGCATGTTCAAGGCTCCCTACCATAACAAATGCAAATCATTCGACCAATTATGTCATTATAATTTAACCAAACAAAATACGCAGATTTGTTACTAAACTTTGCTCACGAGTACAGTATTCCAAAACATCTCCTTCCTTTTCTCATTCTTCTGACCCTAATCACACCACCATGTGTAGTATTTTCCCCACCTCAACTATTATGTACATGCAAGCAATGAACAATAAAAATCAACACTAAATTTCACCATAGGCCAAATCTAATGAAAATTAAGAGCAAGATAAGGAGGTGTTTTTGACAATTTACTTGATAAACTCAGATTTAGACTTGCAGGAATCTGAGTTATCCATATCAACGTAATCACAATCGTATTAAGGTAATCACAATCTATAGCATTTAATATTTCACTACCGTATTGGATGAATTATAATGAGATGATACTATAGCATTTAATATTTCAGAAATCACGAATCTTTTAAAAACACAGATAAGTCCAATAACAATCAAAATAGCAATTAAACATTTTGACACTTACATCCAAGTGGTGTAAGTAATCCATTGTAACATTAAATTAAAAGCTAACAACAAAGAATAGTTTGATTCAAGAATATTGAAAGTGACAGAAAACTCAGTTATCAAGGGAAGTAAAGTCATAAATTTTTCCTCTATCAAAATACATCTCAGCACAGTGCAACAAAAATTAAAATGAATTTTGTATCATTAATAAAGTCAGGAAACATGTTATGATAAATTTATAATTAATTGAAACCACTAAGGATTTTCAGGGGATTCAAACCACTAAGGACTTTCATCAAATATGTGTTGTGCTAGAAAAATAACTTTGCAACCATCTTTTTGACAACATCTAAAGCATTAATTATCATACATCCTTTTTTCCTAAAAATAGAATGATACATAAAATTGTATTCTATCTTTATTACAATCTTAGATGAGTAATATTACCCCTTAATTGGGTTTAGCTCTAAATAAAAAATCATTAAACTTATGTAGTAGTAGGAGTACTTTCAAAATGAAAATGAAATTTTATGAACCAAAAGAAAAATTATAAATATATCAAAAAAAAAAAACTACTGGTTGCAATCAATTCCCTTAAACTGAGTGTCCTCCTTCTTCCAGTGAACATGTAGCAAATCAAGTCCCCTTCCTCTGATTTCCTGCCAATCAACGAAGATAGGAAAAAAAGAAGATAAAGCTCACCATCAACAAATAAGAGTTTTGCATTCAATAGCAAAAGAACTCTTAGTTTTTTAGCAAACCGGTCATAAACCAAGCATACATGTTAATTCAAATCCCATAAACAACTGCCCTACCCATCAAGACATATGTTTTAGTTTCCTCCTTTTCCATTCCACCATCTGTTAACAACCCAGAAATAGTTTTTAAAACAATTAAAAAAGAAAAAGAAAAACTGAGAAGAGAATTCGTTCGATCAGGACATTGAAGAGTGAAGAAGGTGAAATAAAGAGAGAAACCAACCCTTTTTTCCATGTGTCGAAATAATACTGACAGCTCATTTGATCTTTTCCATTCAAATTTGAAGATAGAAGAGTCCTAAAAATCTGATTTTTTTTTTTGCATTCAAATTTACTTCTGGTGTACCTAGAGTCATAAAAATCTGCAAACAAAC
This sequence comes from Sophora flavescens, assembly GCA_030762895.1. NCBI lineage: Eukaryota > Viridiplantae > Streptophyta > Magnoliopsida > Fabales > Fabaceae > Sophora > Sophora flavescens. The sequence continues at coordinate 91,643,575 of CM061063.1, forward strand.
AATCAAAAGTATTATCAAGATAGAAAAATTCTCAAACAAAAAAAAAGTAAAAGAAAAAAAGTTACCAAGTGACTCAGAAGAAGAGAAAAGCTTCACTCCCTCCCTAGAAAGCTTCACTCTATCGCAAGTTTGAACCATTTGCCATAGAGATTTGGATTTGATTTCGTTGCTCTCCCTCTCCCCTCTTTATGGTTTCTGGTTTCAGAGTTTTTGGTAAGAGATGAATTTTCGAATTTCTTGTTCTCCTGGAGTCAAAATGAAGAGCTCCATTGTGTCCAGCTGAATCAGATTGTGGAATCAGTGTCCACGAAATGAAATGTTTTAAAGTTTTCAGTTGTTGATAGCGATTGTTGGAGTAGCGAAAATGATCAAAAGTTGAGAGAAGGAGAAAGGGTTAGAAAACAGATACCGAGAGGGAAGGGCTGAGAAAAATGAAACTGTGAAAATGAGTTGTGAGTTATCAAAGGAAAGAGATGATACTAGAGTGTTTGAGAGAATAGAGTTTCCCCAAACCAGAGAAATGAGCATGTCTGAGTCTGAGAGCAGAGAAAAGAGAGATGAAATTTCCCCAATACGAACCTAGAGTAGCATGCCTTTTGAAAAACTTGTGTCAGAAATGGTACTGATGACCCAGTTACCCATGTCAAATTTGAATTTTGAATTTTGCATTAAAATCAGAAATCAAATGGGCCTTCAAAACACCCTCTACATTGCCCAGCCCGTCGCAAAAAGTCCCCAATACAAACCATCTATATCTGCCACTGATATGAGCATCTATCTACAAAAATGTCACTGATAACTGATCCCTCCATAAATTTCCAAATATGGCAAATAAATCAAGGTCACCTCTCCAAGCAAGCTCTAAGAAGTTGACACCTGTAAATTATTTCCAAAATGACGACTTCCAATTGTATATTTCTATGATTCTCAAATAATCATCCTTTGATCTCATAATCAAACCCTTTAAAGTCTATACCATGGAAACTTAAGAAAGGAGGTGTTTATTTACCTCTCGAAGACCTCTAAAAAACTATGAAAATTATCCATGACAAAACCGATGCTTCACCGAAAATCTTGTTTCTTTTTACCAATAATTTTTGATCTGTGATTCTCTCTATTCAGGACCAGAAACATCCATAAGCGTTAGCCTCTCTTCTTTCCTTTATTTTCCTCCCTGTACGGCGCCATGTACCTCGTCTTTTTTAAAACAAATTCTCATTCTATCTTTATATAATCAACAAGACCTAGACTACACCAATTTTAGTGTGGGCCTGTTTTTTTATTTTATTTTTTTAAAGAAAGCCTTCCAACCTATAATAAGGCATAGCCTTCACGTGCCTGACCACAATTCCATAAAAATGGACAATTGGGTCCAATTCATGTTGATATGCCTTGTATCCCTTTTTTTTTTAAATCGATTTTGACATTTTTTTTAACTACTAATAATTTAAATAAATTCTTATAATACCAATTTTAAAACTAAAACTTAAAGCTAAATTATTCTTTTTTAAGATACTATATTGAAATTTTAGGATGTTACACAAAACACCTCAACAAAGATTTCATTGCTCATAGGTTACCCCAAGTAGCCTCCCCTACAAGCAATGTGTCATCCGCATATTGTAGAATAGAAAATTGTTCCCCACCATTCCCCATTTTGAACCCTTTGAAAATGCCCAAGGCCACCACATTCCTCATCATGCCCGTGAGACCCTCCGCCACTAAAAGAAAAAAGAAGGGTGCTAAGGGGTCACCTTGCTTCAAGCCTTTTTGGATTTTAACTTCATCCGTTGGGCTACCGTGCACAAGAACCGATAAGTTCCCACCGAAGACACACTCCTTGATCCCTTTCCTCCATTTTCCATCCATGCCAACTCTACTCATCATGTACTCCAAGAATTTCCAATCAACCGAGTCATACGCTTTTTTGAAATCTACTTTTAGGATAAAGCATTCTTTCTTCTCTTTCTTTGCCGATTCCACCACCTCATTAATAATTACAGCTCCATCCGTAATATTTCTATCTGATAGGAAAGCTGTTTGGTTTAGAGCAATCACCCGGTTCATGACTTTACTGACTCTTGAAGCTAACAACTTTACCAATATTTTGTGGAGGCAACCAATGAGTGAAATTGGCCTAAATTCTCCAAGTTTTTACTAATCAAATGAAATCAGGTTGAATGTTAACTTTATTAATCTCGTTTTTAAAAATGTATCCTTATGCACAATACAAGTTCTTTGGAGAGTCAACCGAAGAGGCACGATTTAGAAACTCGAAGCTTTGTGGGTGAAGGCGTTGAAAATAAAAATTGGGTGGGGTTGTGATACAATTCCAGTGCTTGAGAAAAAGGCAAAATCAAGAGATTACTTTTGACACTTTGCATTATGCTCCACACACTTTACATTAAATTCCGGACGCTATGAACAACAATCATTGGAGGGTCTTTTCATGACATCCAAAATTTAATTTTCGAACACTTTCAGGAATTAAATTTCCGGATTTAGAATTATAAGGTTAGCGAAAAGGGTATTTTTGAAAAAAAAAATTATACAAAAAATAGTGCAAGGTGTGTGGAGCAAAATTCAAGGTGTCAAAAGTAAGCTCCCACCCCCAAAATCAATTATTGCTAGTGCTCAACAAGCCCAATATGCAAATGACTCTTTGCCTAATAGAAGGAGTTGCAGAGGCAGCACAAATATTACTGGGCTGGTCATTTCCTATAAAAGTGATGGGCCAAGAGTGCAGCTTGAAGGTTAGTGATTGGGCCGAGACCAAGGCCATTGAGTAGAAGATTGGTTACCAGGTTAGTGGACTGGTAAAAGGAGTTGGTTAGGGCAGTTTGAAGAGGACTGTGTTGGTGATTGTTTGTGGTGTGGGGTATATAAAGTGAAACAGAGCAGTAATTGAGGTTAGGGCGTAATAGAAAATACACAAGCCGTAGAAGAGGGCTCTCGGTCATTCTGTTCCGTGTTCGGAAAGGAAGAAACAAACAGAAAACTCTATCCTTAGGAATCGCGGTAAGTGAGTCCCAGATCCAATTAATTATTGTTCATTTCTACGATGTTGTTGTTGTTTATGGTTGAAGTGAAGGGATATATAATTGTTTTGTCGGTATAGATGGATCGGTACCAGAAGGTGGAGAAGCCAAGGGCAGAAACGCCTATTGATGAAAATGAGATCCGTATTACAAGTCAGGGAAGGATGCGTAACTACATTACTTATGGCATGACCTTGCTTCAGGTACCACTCTTTTTTTTTATATTTTTATAAATTTGTTTATATTGCCTTTTATAGCTTTCTTCTTATTTATTTTTTAAGAAAATCTGAGTTTATTTGTTTTAATGTTTACGCTGTGATATTTCTGAAACTCTTAACATGGCCTATGTTCGGTGGCGGTTGGCACAGAGAAACTACATTTTTGGAATGTTTTATGTTTGGGAATAACTTTTTAAAACTTATATCAAACATGTGAAATTTTTATTCCCAATAAAACTTATGTTATGTTGTTTAAACTGGGGTCGGGGAAGGTAACTAATAAATAAATGTATATTAGAAAATACACTTATGAATTATGATAATGTTAAGGTTAGGTTCTGGAAATGTAATTGAGAACATGTGACGGCTCCTTTCTTCCTATCCCCTTCTCTCCCTATATATATATATATATATATATATATATATATATTATAACAGGGAAAATGCTCAATTCAGTTCTTGAAAGACTACGGTGTGGCTTGATATGTGGTGTTTCAAATATTTTTTTTGGTTACCAATGAAGTCCTTGAAAGATTTAAAACGTCACCATATTGGCCCTTCTAGTGACTTAATTGGTGACAAAAAGTTCCAATTTAACACTGTTAAATCTTTCAAGGACCTAATGGGTAGGGGCAAATAAAAAACTTTCAAGGACCTACCAGACGACACCATTTGTTTTTAGTTTGTTATTTTCATTTTCTATTTTCAGAAATAATTGCAAAACTGTCATCTTGTTCTCAATATATTTCCTCTTTCCAAAGATTTCTAAAGGAATCGGTGAAAACAACTTCAGAAATCTTTGGAAGAAGGAAATACATTGAAAATAAGGTGGAAGGTGACAAATTTGTTATTATTTCTAAAAACAGAAAAATGAATACATAAAACTGGAGACAAAACAAACAAGCCCTAATTGGGGGTTTACTCTTTTTAATGCTTGAAGTGAAAAAGGAAGGGGTTGTTTTTCCAATCCTTTTCTCTTTCCACAACAAAATACCTAAATATTATCAATCCATGTGTCTCATGGCCTAAACAATGAAAATTCCACAAACACTTCAGCCCAAATCTCTCTGTTAATGCATGCAGAGTTTCTGATCAAGGCATTTCATGACAGCATCTTGAATATTCCACAACTCTTTTAACAGTACCACTGTAACTAGTAGAGATTTAGTTACAGTTTGTTGCTGATTTATCATTGTAAAGTTTCTTGATCATTCTTGTTTATTCACCGTGTGCAAAGTAATCAATATACCTATGCTTTTTATTGTTTCCTTTCCCCTCTAGATTTTCTCTGGGGGCATTGGAAAAAGTGAGACAAGAGAAAGTGAGTGGGGAAGTTTTTTTGATATGGATCTGAATTAAGATGTAGATCATCTCCATTCTTGGTGCTAATATGTAAAGCTGACTTTTTATCTTGCTTTTTTCTTCACAGGAAAAAGGTTCAAACGAAATTGTTTTCAAAGCAATGGGGAGAGCTATCAACAAAACCGTAACAATTGTGGAGTTGATCAAGGTTCTTTTGCTTTTGTTTTCAACTGAGCAGTGTTGTCAAGTTGCCGCCATGGCATTATGGCATGGCGGATTCTGTGCAGCCGCCACAGGCCGTAACACATATTATATCCGTCATGTTTCCGCCATAGGCCACAACACCATATTTATATGGTGGATTTTTACTGACCGCCATAGTCTGCCATTGATAACATTGCAACTGAGATGATGACTGCATAATCTTAGTTTCATTCTGATGAGGATTTTTACTTTTATGTCTATTTCTTGGGCAATGCAGAGGAGAATTGTGGGTCTCCACCAGAATACAGCAATTGGATCCACCGACATTACTGATACTTGGGAGCCCCTAGAGGAAGGCCTGCTTCCGTAAGAGCAGCTTCTGAATAACATTTTAAATTTGAATGGTTAAAGTGTGCAACACTCCAATATAGTGGCTGCTGGTGCCTCTTCCTCATGCTTTTTCTTTCCCTTGTGCTTCTTGCAGTTTGGAAACAACAAGGCATGTGTCGATGATAACAATAACCCTTTCCAAAAAGGAACTGGATACATCATCTGTGGGGTAAGTTGGCTTTCTTTCTCATGGATGTCATAACACTGACACTAAATGTTAATGAATCCTGGCTCATAAGGTGGAATTAGGGTGGAAGATACATGCAAAATGATACCTTGCAAGTTCCTTACTACGATGTTACCTAGTTTTGTTACATGGGCATGCAGAAAAGTTCCAGCTTTTAA
>CM061063.1:92249571-92407395 GCA_030762895.1 Sophora flavescens
GAGGCGGGGGTGATTCCGGAAGGACCGGGAGATTTGATATTGGAACAATCGTTGAAATTCGAGTTCAAAACCTCGAACAATCAGGCCGAGTATGAAGCTCGATAGCGGGACTAAGGTCAGCGAATGAAATGGGGCGAAGGCTGTCAAGTGCAGAAGTGATTCACGGCTAGTCACCGGACAAATATCCGGGGCTATCGACGAAGGAACCTCGGCTCACCGAGATATTTGTGTAAGGTTAACCAGCTAATCTCCGGCTTTGAAAAGTTCACCATTGAGCACATTCCCGAGAAGAAAACACTCGGGCTGATTTGTTTGTCTAAGCTTGCCAAAGACAAAGAAGCGGGACACCACGCAGCGGTTATTCAAGAAACCCTCAATGAACCAAGCATTGGGACAGAAGAGGTGATGGCCAATGAGTTGGTTGACCGAGAGTGGATGACACCTATCTGGGAGTACTTATCCTCAGAAGCTCTACCCTCGGATCAGGCTGAGGCCAGGAAAGTCAGGCTAAGGGAGAGTCATTTCACCATAATCGCCGGGGAGCTGTATAAGCGGGGATTCTCGGCGCCTTTGCTAAAATGTTTGACCAAGGCACAATCTAAGTATGTCATGGAAGAGGTTCACCGAGGAATCTATGGTTTTCACAGTGGTGGCAGATCAATGGCCTCCAAGATAGTCCGAGCAGGGTATTATTGGCCTACCCTTAGAGCTGATTGCATGGAATGGACGAAGCGGTGTGATGAGTGCCAGAGATGTTCCAATGTAAATCATACCCCCCCTGAAGAACTTCACACATTAAACTCGCCTTGGCCGTTTGCAATGTGGGGAATGGACATCTTGGGGCCTTTCCCGATGGCCAAAGGCCAAGTCAAATTCCTACTGGTAGCCGTAGACTACTTCACCAAATGGATCGAAGCAGAGCCTTTGGCTAAGATTACTGTCGAGAAGGTGCAGAAATTTGTGTGGAAATGCCTTATTTGTAGGCACGGAATTCCTTTCGCAATCGTTACTGACAACGGAAGACAATTTGTGGATAAGAAGCTACGGGAATTCTATGACAACCTCGGTATCAAGCACCAGGTTACATCCGTTGAGCACCCCCAAACCAATGGGCAGGCCGAAGTAGCTAACAAGATCATCCTCGGGGAGCTGAAGAAAAGAGTAGGAAGATCTAAAGGAGCCTGGAAAGAGGAGTTACCGAGTATTCTCTGGGCCTATCACTGTACGCCTCAATCTACCACTCAAGAAACACCCTTCAGGCTGACGTCTGGGCACCGACGCCATGATCCCAGTGGAGGTTGGGGAACCGTCTTTTCCGACGTGTGCAACACGAGCCAAACGACAATGGGAGCAATATGAGGGTCGAGCTTGACTTGGTAGAAGAGGTTAGGGAGGAAGCCAGAATCGAGAAGAAGCACATAAGCAGAGAGCCACTAGAAGGTATAATTCAAGAGTAAGGCCGAGGAATTTTCTGCGCGGGGACTTAGTGCTGAGAATAAAAGGGGAAGCAAGGAAGGACCGCACGGAAGGCAAGTTAGCGGCAAATTGGGGAGGACCATTCCGAGTGGTTGAAAACCTGGGGAACGGGGCCTATAGGTTAGAAGAATTGTTGGGAATTCCTATCCCGAGGACTTGGAATGCCTCTCATTTGAAGTTTTATTACAGCTGATGTATATAGTCGGGTGCTGTACTCTTTTTCCTACCTCGGTATTTTTTCCCAAAATGGGTTTTGACCGGGGAGGTTTTAACGAGGCACACCGCGGACTCCATTCAATAAAAAGCAGAATTTATTATGAATATGGTTTTATTTTTCCTTGCCTTGCCGAAGTCTTTATTTTGCAGATATCCTATTTTAATGGCCGAGTACGAGCCATTGTCAAAGGGGCCAAGTATGAGCCCGGCGGCCGAGTACGAGCCGTAGTCAAAGGGGCCAAGTATGAGCCCGGCGGCCGAGTACGAGCCGTAGTCAGAGGGGCCAAGTATGAGCCCGGCCAAGTATGAGCCCGGCGGCCGAGTACGAGCCGTTGTCAGAGGGGCCAAGTATGAGCCCGGCGGCCGAGTACGAGCCGTAGTCAGAGGGGCCAAGTTTGAGCCCGACGGCCGAGTACGAGCCGTTGTCAGAGGGGCCAAGTGTGAGCCCGGCGGCGTCTGAGCGAGCCGTTAAGCCGAGTTCGAGCTAGTCAGAGGGGCCAAGTTTGAGCCCGGCGGCCGAGTCCGAGCCGTTCAATTCCAAAGGCCAAGTCAGAGCCTCATGGCCGAGTATGAGCCATAAAGTTAAGTATAAAGGTCAGGTACGATCTTACTAGCCGAATCCGAGCTACTTTATAGTTATTTACGCTGAGTTCAAGCTACGAAAATAGTAAAGCTGAATATGCGCGAAAAACAAAATTCGTAAAGGCCAAGTATGAGCCATTGTTTTATTAAGGAAACCGAGTACAATAAGGCAAAAATAAAGCCGAGTGATACATTCAAGGAAACTGAGTACAATGAGCAAAAATAAAGCTAAGTTTGACTCTTAAAAAGTACATTCACGGGATCGAGAGTGCAGCGGTGAGGTTGAAAGCCGAAATTGAAAATAAGGGCCACTCGGCCCCATCCCCCGGTTCAACGCCACCACGCTCTCTTAAGGGAGGCTGTAGTTCACACTCCCCCCGAGAAAGGCTGGACGATGAGGTGCTCGGTGACTCAGGAGTAGACGACCTCTACCCCTTTTCGCCACGCCCGAAGACTGCTATTCTCCCAGTTAACATCCTTTTTGAAGGATTAAACCATAAAAGGAATTCTGGATCCCATCTCCCACTTACATCCTTTTTGGCGGGTGTGAAACCCAAAAAAGGATGTTAACTGGGAGAGGGGAACGTAAACCCCTGATGTTAGCATAAAATTACTCGGGTAGAAGAGAAGTAAGAAACGAACTTGGCTGATAGAAAAGGATGAGGAATGAACAAGTGAGAAGGGCCCTATTTATAGGCAAGAAAGGAAGTAGTATGTGTGAGAATTTGTCGGGAAAACAAACCTCGAAACCAAGCAAAAGGCAGCGATTGCGTGAACCCATTACGGTTTCCAAAAGCATTTAATGCATGACGATTGCGTTTCCAAAAGCATTTAATGCATGACAACGCAAAATGAAAAACACGTGCTTTTCGTGTAATGATCACCGTCCATTTTGGACGGTAGAGTATTTCGGCCTTAGCCGAAGATTCGATGAACAAGCCAAACACAAGAATCAGCAAAATGATAATGATATTCATCCAAGTAATCGGGTTACAAGGGCATGAGCCCAGTACAAAGGAGGAACAAAAAACTATTAACAGCTACTCCCCCCTATGGCTTTCCTCGGCCTCTACATGATCGTCCGGAGAGCCCCCCACTACGTCCACCTCTTCCTCCCCCTCGGGAATGATGGGAACAAGTTCCCCATTTACCACCTCCATATTCACATCGGCCCCAGAAAGGTCGATCACGGGAACTGAGAACCTCGGCTTGGGCAATGCCTTTGTCAAAACCTTTCCTGGTGCTCGATGACAATGCAGCGGGTGGCCTCTGTACGTCCTCCTCAAGCGAGTATCTTGGCCTGAATCTCGGTCTCAAAGGCAGCCTTGAGCCGATCAATCTCGGCTGAGCCTCTTTGATCTTTTCTTGGACACGAGCCTTGTCTTCTTCCACTCGAGCTCTGCTTTCCTCGACTGATTTCGCCGAGAATCCAGCTCGGAGTTCCGAGTGTTGATATCAGCAATGGTGGTAGTCAAGCGTTCATTCTCGGAGGCAATCCGGGAAAGATCCCCCTTCAACCTCTCTATAGCAGCGAACTCAGACTCCAATTGCTGAGACTTCCTCTCGGTCTCCGTCACCTCTCGGCTACAGAAACGAGCCAAAGCCGCAGCACGAAGGCAGTAGACCGAGAGGGCCTCCATGCTGGATCGGGCCCCCTGCTGATAAGCCGAAGATCGGCGGCTTTTAAGCGGGTCGAGTCGAAAAAGGAGGAGGGGGTGAAGTCTTCACCCCAGAGAGATGAAGTCCCCGCCTTCAGGGTGGTGTTGTACCATTTCGGCTCGAGGGGGGTAGAAAGTGGCTGTTCTCGCCCCACGATTTGCGTCCCCGAGTAGTGGGGCGGGGGAGCTTGGGCCGAGGAAGGGGAGAATCTTCGGCCACCATTTCAACCTCTGCCCTCTTCCTTTTTGAGGGGCGGATGACGAAGCCCCTTTCGCAGAAACCTTGGTGGGAGGAGGTCTTTTCTGCTTCTTCTCGGTGAAGAGGGACCCTGACCCTCTTTACCAACACCAGCCTTGACAAGCTTTGAAAAGTCGAACTTTCCCATGATGACTGTCAAAAAGAAAGAGTTGTTAGTATAACAACACAGGCAGAAAATACTTAAGAAACTAAAAAGCCGAGCACTTACTTTTAAGATCGGACCTTGGGGTGGAGGAGAAGGGGAGTTTCATAAGGCGTGCACAATGGAGGGACCGAGGAAGACCCTCTAGTACATCTATATCCCGCCTATCCTCGGGCGGCGGGGGAAGCGATACTCGAAGCCGACGTAATTTTGTGGGGAGAGGATTGCCAGTATAAAGGAAACTTGGCATGTTTATTCTCGTCAAAAAAGTGGGAAGTATGAGAACTCGAAGGGCGAACACGGAAGAAGCCAACCTTGAAGTCTTTATAAGACGAGGCGAATAAACTAAGAAGACCTCTTCGGTTCAACCCATTAAGAGATACCCATCCCTTTTTCTCGCCAAATCTGGTTTGATAAAAATACAAAAAATTTGGAGTGGTAGGCTCTATTCTTATGTATTTACATAGAATCTGAAAGGCTTTCATAAAAGCCCAGCTGTTAGGGTGAAGCTGAGTAGGTGCGACGTTCATGGTTCTCAGAACATCGCACTCAAACTCAGTAAAGGGAAGAGACACATGCAGTTTGTCAAAAAGTGTTTTATACATGTATGTAAAGGGGAGGCTCGGAAGGGCGAGCCCTTAGAAAGACACACTCGGTGCTCGTGCACGGAGAGCAAATAAACTCGGACTCGTCCCCCGAGGCCGAGATATTGATATGGGACCGAAGTTCAACAATAGAATCGGGGGTCCGGTAGTCGAAAAAAAGGTTCCAACCTCCCCTTTAACCCGGTATACCGGAAGGGTTATATCGGGAATAGGGTCTTTAGGAACCCTAAGGCGTTGTTTACGGGCGGCGGGTTTGGACACTCTAGGAGGGGGAGAACCGGACCTAGACGAATCGAGAATCGGAAGAATCTGAATCGGTCGAAGATGACCGGGAGGAGGATGGTTCCGCCTCCCCAACGCCGCTCGATTCCGCGAAGGAACAGAAGAAACAGAAAGGGATCCCCCAATTGGGGAAACTTCACCCTCAACCAGAGGCGAAGTATTCGACTCAGAAGACATAGATGAACTCATGTCCGAAGGTCAGAAATAGAGCTTAGAAGCACGAAGGAAGAAAAGAGACGGAGCGTACCTGGAGGATAACAAGCAGAGGAACAAGGGCAGAAGCTTGGAAGACGAGGGTGAATGGCAGAGAAGGGTAAGCAAAGTAGGAGGGAGTTGGCGTCGGAGAAGGTATTTATAACCTGCAAATTGGTGGCCCATTGTCCATTGGGCCCAAAAGGGGGCGCGACTTTTGATTTTCCCCCCATTAAATGGGCGCGGAACTCTATGGTTTCTTGTCTGTGGCGTGCCGAAGAAGTAATAGGGGAATAATTGCTTTCTCTGACAGAGAGAGAAGACTTGATTGAAATGACAGCTGAGAATGTGGATAACTGCATAACCGAAGAATAAGCTCGGTTTTCATACGTATCAGCTCCTTCGCTTATTCAAGCTCGGAGCTCGGGGGGCTTGTGTACTGGCCGAGAAAGTAAGACCGAGAACTCGTCTATACATCGGACCAACCGAGCTTACCCCCGCGAATGGGCCTTGACCCAAACTCCTCCGAAGCCGAGGACATGTCAGCACACCTGACACTCGAGAATAACTACTCGGCCCCAAGCTATCCATCCATGACTAATCTGGGCCGAATATCTCGCTGGCCATAATGCCACTCCGGACAATCAGGCTCCGGATATCTCTCCCCATGATCGCGATCTGATCCAAATATTCCTCCGCTTATTTCGGAGCCTGATCCTGAGAGAACAACTATAAATAGGGGGCTTACCCCTCATTCTAGAACTACGTTTGCTTTGATTCCCTTTTGGATACGTAGGAGCAGAATCCACATTCTGTCAAGCACAATCCAAAAACACCCCACTAATCCTCGTTCGGCCGAGTATTTCATACCCGAGATATTTGGCAGGAACAGGTAGTTTATCAATTAGAGATTCTAATAGGTTAAAAGAAATTGCTAACCGGTATCTTTAAAATACTGATTAAGGATTTAAAAAAGAAAATCTTTCATTGGAATTTGATATATTTCATGTTTTAAAGAATATTGAATTTAGATTTCCAATGAATTGTTGCTTTTTTAGGTTTCCTTAAGAAAGACAACTGCTAGCATAATACTAGTTTAAAATAATGATTTTTTCTATTAATCATTCAAAAATTTGATAGACGATGAAATAACCCAATTTGCAGCGTTCGAAAAATTGGAGACCAAATATAATAAAAAAATCATAAAGACCAAAATCGCATATGATCCATAATAGGGGATCAAAAGTACAATTAAACCAAATATTTTTTAAATTTTTTCTGGCTTATTAAAGTTTTGGTCCTTGTATTTTCACAAATATAATTTTAATTTCTTAAATCAAGTCCCTCTAATTTAAAAATCAAACAAATTTGATCGTGTCATCAACCTATCATTTAATACTTAACTAGTTGTTCACCATACTAACCCTTTATAACCTAACATTAGTGTGGGATTCATTTTATTCAATCAGTTGGATAAAATGTTAAAACTAAAGATAAAAGCTTGTAGCGACCATCCCGTCCGGGAGCCGCGAAAAGATGGTAAAAACAAAGGAGTCGCCACTAAAATTTTTATTGGGAAAATCTTAAAAAAAAACCATTTATTTTAAGGAAACTGGTCTTTTAAAAAAAACATAGAGATTTTGAATTCGGGAGTCGGTTGCGAGTAGGGAAGGTGTTAGCACCCTACATCGCCCGTTTTAAAAACGGTACCTCAAGTTAATTGTGCAAAAAAACATTTTAATAACCTTTTAAATATTTATATTACCCCAAAAATTATTTACTAGAAAGAATTATTTTTAATTTTTAATATTTTAAATTTTTATTAATTTTTGTATTTTTAAATTTATTGTTTATAAAAACTAAATGAGGTTGAACATGACACATGAGTCCACAGGGAAACCTCAAATCTAAGGAACTAGATATGATACCGTGTCCATAGAGCATCCCTAAAAATAGAAAAGTTTAATTATTTTGATTAATTATTTGAACATAAAAAGGTCTACACAAAAAATGAAAATTTAGTTTTGGCTTGACAAGATGATTTATCTTGCTCCTACGTATTCCCAGGTGTGATGGGAAACTCAAAGTCACGTAGTTCTTTCGAAAATGTTTGATTGATTGGTTGGTTTTATTTTATTTTTTTTAAAAAAAGGGGAATTTTATTTTGAAAAGGTTTACTTAAAAAAGGATTTTATTTTGAAATAAATTAACTCTTGCACAGGGTCCAAGATAGCGATGCTATACGATAAACCCTTACAATTCATATGCCACTTGAGGATGAAAAATCATACACCAACGTCGTAGATTGTTGCATGAATTCAAAAGATATTTTTTATAAAAATTAAATAAAAGAGCAAATTAAAAACAATTATTATTTTATACAAAAAGGAATTCACTCTTGCACAGGGTTAAAGATAGCGAAGCTATACGATGAACCCTTACAATTCATACAATACTTGAGGATGAAAAATCATACATCAACATTGTAGATTGTTACGTGAACTCAAAAGATTCCTTTTTTATTTTTTACCACCTTTTTGTTTTAACATAATTCTTTTCGTTTTTATGTTAATTAATTTTTACTAAAGCATTTTTTTTAAAAGGAAATAATCTGACCCAAATCTGAAAAGGTCTATATCAGTAAAAAAGAGGGACTTAGTAGTCCACAACTTATATTTCAAGCTGATGGGTCTAACTACATCCCTGGCCCAATCATAAAATTTTGAAGACAAAATTTTAGGCCTACCAAATAGAGCCCAAAACATTTTAAAAACAAATTACTCTTTTTGTTTTCTGTTTGGCCCAAATTCTAGAAATAATAAAACAACATAGATGGGAAACAAACAAATGGGCCACATGCTACAAACCCAAACCCAACCAAATATCAAAACCTAATGAGCTATCAGCATAAGTCAAACAAACATGAAAAGAAAAAAGAATAAAAAAGGGGAAATTGGAAGGGAAGCAACAGAGGCTCCCAAGCCTCCTTGTTACCAACAATGGAGCTCAAGGAGATGTTGATGGATGCGGCTGTGACCAGCGTCAAGGGTGAGCGGCAACGCGGACGGCGAGCTGAGCGGAGCGGGGATCGGGTCGCGGAGGCTTGCTCTGCAACGACGCACGACCACGGTGGAAGCAGAAACCGATGGTGGCGGCCAAGATGGAGGAGAAGCAGGGATCAGTTCTGGGCGGTGGTTGTTCGCTTGTGGCTCGTGTAACACCCTTCGTTACATTAGTAACCCAAAACAAATTCCATGAAAATCCTTTGAAGAATTTAAAATTAAAAACATACATGTCATAAAAAAAAATTCACAACTTAACCGGGTCTGAAAATACCTCATATTAATTAAAATAGTGATAAAGTATCCAACGTGATAATATATTAGTAAACCCATAAATCCAAATAAAAACCAAAAGCCTTAAAAAAAACGGGCGTCTACTAATAAACCCAACGATAAATAAAAAAAAACCTCTAGCCACATACGGCTCCTTATTTAAGAAAGTACTAACTAAGCTAAGGATAATAACTAAGAAATTTCGTTAAGTCTTAAGTCCTCTTCAGTTCCAATGATGTCGTCCTCGTGCTCTGAAAACCACACTTTCAATGAGATATAATCCCAGTGAATAAAAATAATCACTTGATGAAAAGGTTTGCAAATAGTGTTGTTTTCAGCCGGCGCGATAACCGGAAAAACATTCATAGTACCCGCTAATTTTTAAAATATTGAATATAACAAATCTCCAAAATAATAAATATTTATAAATAAAATTAATGTCAAGCATTTAAAGTACAAACTCATAAGCTCAGCAACAGTCACATCTCATTGCATTTACTCACATTCACCACGCAAACTCTACACAATGCAACTCCACGAACATGACTCGGTGATTCCCAGAATCACTTAACTTGACTCTTTGGTTCCCAGAACCGGTGTGAATCCCAGATCCACTAAGGTCTATGAGCTCATATCCATGCAATGACGTCTCACTGCCTTCTCCATCCCAGATGGAGGTATCTAATAATATTCCATCCCAGATGTGAATATTTTAATTATCTGATATCCCATCCCAGATGGTGATATCTCCATCCTATTCCCGGAATAGAATGTAGAACCATCATCCCTTCTCAGAAGGTGATGACCAACTCATATGGGCTATACAATATGTCATCCCAGATGACTATCAAATATTTACTCAAACTCCATGCATCAATTACTTAAACACCATAACAGATTTTTAACTCGTGATACCATAACACTTCGTTAAATAATACAATATATGTTTATTGTAATATGAATACCCTTAGCTAACAGGCAGTGTCATACATGTGTACAGGCATCCTATGTACATATCCATTTATATATATATATATATATATATATATATATATATATATATATATATATATATATATATATATATATATATTCATATAGGCACACAAAATGGGCATATAAAATAAAAAGTAGAATCACAGAACACATGGTAATTAGCGTCTACCACTAAAGCAGGAATTCTAGATAAAAAAGGAAAACTCTAATGTGTGGGTAATGAAGAAAAGTGGTACAAGAACCAGATTGGGTGCCTAATAGGTTAATCATGTTTAAAAGGCATTTGCAATTTTATCAATAAAATAAAATCACTAATTCAGAATATGATACACGTACAATATTGTAATAATCTAAAAATAATATTTTTCTGTTGAATAATCAATTTTCTGTACCATGAACGTGTGAGAAAAACTATTTTTACTCACCTTTTGCAGACCTCCACTATGCTCTAGAAATTATGTATGATAGGGATTTGCGCTTCCCTAAAAATTTCTCTCCCGTTCGGTGGCGTTCTTGGATCTGTGTTGTTACGATTGTACTGGCAAAACAGAACGGTACCAACGTGAACGCGCGACGCTCCTGTCTTTCCCTCGGTTACTATTGCTAACCCTTATGTTTATACATATAGCGCAGTAGGTTTTGCCACTTTTATTTTCTTTTTATTTTTTTTTCCTTTTTATTCTGCTTGGGCTTAACGCCCAAGTGTCTCTCCCCTTCTTCTTTTTTTCATATACATATATACATTTGTGTGTGTGTGTGTGTGTGTGTGTGTGTGTGTGTGTGTGTGTGTGTGTGTGTGTGTGTGTGTGTGTGTAATTTTGCATTTTTTATAATAGTTAATAAATTTTATTAAATCCTTATACTATCACTCTTTTACACTAAATCTCTTATTTATATTTTATTTGCACTATACTTTTTAACAACTTAATATTATTATTTATTTATTTATTTATTTATTTCAAATTAATTATGTTAGAATTTTAGAATGTTACATTTTCTCCCATCCTTAATGAATTTCGTCTCCGAAATTCTCACGTCTCACCCAAACTACACAACATTAAAGGTAATGCAATACTAAGTTATGTACCCGTGCCGAAAAGATCTGGATGATGTTGTCTAACATCTTCCTCAAGTTCCCCGGTTGCTTCCTCTGGGGTTAACCCTTCCCAAATCACTTTCACCAATGGGATCATCTTGTTCCTCAGAGTTTTTGTGCTCTTGTCAATGATCTGAACAGGCCTGGGCTTAAAGATCAAATTATCCTTCAATTGTATTGACTCAAGAGCTATCACGTGTGAAACATCTGGTACGTACTTCCGGAGTTGAGACTCGTGGAAGACGTCATGGGGATTCGACAACTGTGGTGGAAGAGCCAATTGGTAAGCAACAGGCCCGACTCTTTTTAGGATTTGGAACGGACCCATGAAATGAAGGTTGAGCTTTTTGACTTTCATTGACCTCCCAACCCCCAGTCTTAGGAGTGACTCTCAAGAATACATGTTCCTCTTACTGAAATTCTAAAGGCTTCCTTCTCTTGTCGGCATAACTCTTTTGCCTACTCTGTGCAGTGCGCATCCTTTCCCTAATGGCTTTAATCCTCTCTGTGGTCTCCTGGACTAACTCTGGTCCTAGCAGGATCTTCTCACCCACTTCACACCAACATAAAGGGGACCTACACTTCCTCCCATAAAGAGCTTCATAGGATGCCATGCCTATGCTGGCGTGATGGCTGTTGTTATAAGCAAATTCTATAAGAGGTAAAAATTTATCCCAACCCCCACCTTCATCTAAAACACATGCTCTAAGCATGTCCTCAAGGGTCTGAATGGTCCTTTCCGACTGATCGTCCGTTTGGGGATGATAGGCTGTGCTAAAACTCAACTTAGAACCAAAAGCCTGTTGGAAAGCCCTCCAGAATCTAGAGGTAAATCGTGGGTCCCTATCTGACACTATAGAGGTAGGTATGCCATGAAGCTTCACTATCTCCTTAATGTATAAGTCTGCTAACTTATTCAAACTATAGGTTGTCTTAATTGGCAAGAAGTGTGCAGACTTGGTCGACCTATCCATAATTACCCATATGGCATCTAAACCCAAACGAGTCCTAGGTAACCCCATCACAAAATCCATAGAAATCCTCTCCCATTTCCATCGAGGAATTTCTAAAGGCTGCAACAAACCCGAAGGTCTCTGATGTTCTATCTTAATCTTTTGACATACTAGACACTTGGCTACAAAGCTAGCCACATACCGTTTCATTCCTGGCCACCAATACATCTTCTTTAGATCTTGGTACATCTTGGTTATCTCTGGATGTATGGTGAACTTCCCCTTATGCCTTCCTCTAAAACTTTCTCTCTAAGGCTCCCCTCCTTAGGAACCATGATTTTATTCTTAAACAACACTAGACCATTAGTAGACAACACATAATTCTCTTGATCTAAAAGAGATTGTAACTCATGGTCTAAAAGTTGTTCTCGCCTAACCATTTCTCTAAGGCCACTGCAAATTTCCAGCCTATTCAACTTCAAGCTTAGAGCACTAAGGGACACATTTAGATTCATGTCCCTGAACTCCTTTAACATATTCATCTCTCGGACCATTAAACTTGACACATGCAAGGTTTTCCTACTGAGTGCATCAACCACCACATTGGCTTTCCCTGGATGGTACTTCAACTCAAAATCATAGTCCTTAAGAAATTCCATCCACCCCTTTTGCCTCATATTCAATTATTTTTGGCCAAACAAATACTTAAGGCTCTTATGATCACTAAAAACCTCAAACTTTGCACCATACAAATAGTGCCTCCAAATCTTAAGAGCAAAGATTACTGTTGCTAACTCAAGGTCATGAGTAGGATAATTCACCTCATGTGTCCTAAGCTGCCTAGATGCATAAGCCACTACCCTACCTTCCTGCATCAAAACACAACCTAAACCATTCTTAGAAGCGTCACAATATACCACAAAAATCACTGAAGGATCTAGAATGGTTAAGACCGGTGATGACACCAATCTTCTCTTAAGCTCCTCAAAATTCTCTTCGCATTCCTTATCCCACTCAAAATATTTTCCTTTCCTAGTCAACTTGGTGAGAGGTAAAGCTAGTCTAGAGAACCCCTCTATGAACTTCCTATAGTAACCTGCCAGTCCTAGGAAACTCCTCACTTCCGTCACTGACTTAGGTTGCTCCCATCTAAGCACTGCATCAACCTTACTAGAGTCAACCGCTACACCACTCCTAGATATGGTATGTCCTAAAAACTTCACCTCATCAAGCCAAAATTCACACTTTTCTGGCTTTGCATACATTTGTTCTTCCCTTAGAATATGCAACACTAACCTCAAGTGCTCCTCATGATCCTCTGGTGTCCTAGAGTATATCAAAATATCATCTATGAACACCACCACAAAGATGTCCAAGAATGGCCTAAAGATCCGATTCATATAGTCCATGAAAACGGCTGGGGCATTGGTCACACCAAAGGGCATCACTACATACTCATAGTGCTCATACCTTGTCCTAAAGGCTGTCTTAGGAATGTCCTCATTCTTAACTCTAATTTGATGGTATCCCGACCTTAGGTCTATTTTGGAAAACACCGACGCTCCTCTCAGCTGGTCTAAGAGGTCATCTATCATAGGCAAAGGGTATTTATTCTTGATGGTCACTTTGTTCAACTGCCTACAGTCAACAGATAGCCTCATGCTCCCACCCTTCTTTTTCACCAGGAGGGCAGGTGCTCCCCAGGGTGACACACTAGGCCTAATAAACCCCTTCCCTAGCATCTCCTCTAACTGTTTCTTAAGCTCGCTCAACTCTAAAGGTGCCATTCTATAAAGCGCTACCGATACTGGTCCACTCCTTGGCACTAGATCTATGTTAAACTCAGCTTCCCTATTCAGAGGCAAGCTAGAGACATCCTTAGGGAAAGCATCCTGGAATTCACACACCACAGGTATAGCCGTCACACCACTGTCAGCCTCTATCTTAGTAGAGAATAAGAGTACATATCCTTGAGCTCCCTCAACTAAGCACTTATGACAAGCAACAGCAGAAACAATAGAACTGGGTTCGGGAAAATCATTAGACATTGGTTGTATAGGAATGGAGATGGTTTTATCAGAGCAATTTATGACAGCATGATTTGCATACAACCAATCCATACCAAGAATGACATCTAACCCAGACATGGGCAAGCATATAAGATCAACAAAATAAGGTACACCTTGGTACATTAAGGGACAACTCAAGCAAGCAATAGAGGTAACAAGTTTTTCATTTGTTGGAGTAGCGACACTCGAATCATATGGCAACTTAGAAATAGACAAAGATAGATTTTTCACACACTCTAAAGATATAAATGAATGAGTTGCTCCTGAATTAAACAATAGAGTAACTTTTCCCCTGTACGAGTTGAAGAAACTCAGCCTCCTTCGGATCTAAGCTGCCTTAGAATGATGGCGGGTTGTTCTTCTTGAATTCGGAAAACCCCACGTGTTAAGGGTCCTAGGTTGCCACCACTTCATTAGTGACTGGCCTCCATTCCCTTTCAGTTGACGGCGAGTCTCCGTCTGCCCTTGCATAACCTCGGCCATACAATCCAAAGATGCTGCAAGTGCAACAATCGTCCCTCGCCTATTAGTCGCCATAAATCTGCTCACTACCAATGAAATACTGGGTTGATCAGGTCCAATATCCCAAAGAATAGCATGCAACATCTATAACTCTAACAAGCATCCTATGCGCCTAAGTTTTATTTTAGAAAAAGCCCCAATACCACAGTCCGATATAGAATCGAATCGCCTCGATACCATAAATGTAACACCCTTCGTTACATTAGTAACCCAAAACAAATTCGATGAAAATCCTTTGAAGAATTTAAAATTAAAAACATACATGTCATAAAAAAATTTCGTAAATTAATCGGGTCTAAAAATACCTCATATTAATTAAAATAGTGATAAAGTATCCAACGTGATAATATATTAGTAAACCCATAAATCCAAATAAAAACCAAAAGCCTAAAAAAACGGGAGTCTACTAATAAACCCAACGATAAATAAAAAAAAACGTTTAGCCACATACGGCTCCTTATTTAAGAAAGTACTAACCAAGCTAAGGATAATAACTAAGAAAATTCGTTAAGTCTTCATCCTCTTCGGTTCCAATGATGTCGTCATCATGCTCAGAAAACCACACTTTTAATGAGATATAATCTCGGTGAATAAAAATAATCACTTGATGAAAAGGTTCGCAAATAGTGTTGTTTTCAGCCAGTACGCGATAACCGGAAAAACATTCATGGTACCCGCTAATTTTTAAAATATTGAATATAACAAATCTCCAAAATAATAAATATTTATAAATAAAATTAATGTCAAGCATTTAAAGTACAAACTCATAAGCTCAGCAACAGTGACATCTCATTGCATTTAATCACATTCACCATGCAAACTCTACACAATGCAACTCCACGAACATGACTCGTTGATTCCCAGAATCACTTAACTTGACTCTTTGGTTCCCAGAACCGGTGTGAATCCCAGATCCACTAAGGTCTATGAGCTCATATCCATGCAATGGCGTCCCACTGCCTTCTCCATCCCAGATGGAGGTATATAATAATATTTCATCCCATATGTGAATATTTTAATCATCTGATATCCCATCCCAGATGGTGATATCTCCATCCTATTCCCGGAATAGAATGTATAACCATCATCCCTTCCCAGAAGGTGATGACCAACTCATATGGACTATACAATATGTCATCCCAGATGACTATCAAATATTTACTCAAACTCCATGCATCAATTACTTAAACACCATAACAGATTTTTAACTCGCGATACCATAACACTTTATTAAATAATACAATATATGTTTATTGTAATATGAATACCCTTAGCTAACAGGCAGTGTCATACATGTGTACAGGCGTCCTATGTACATATCCATTTATATATATATTCATATAGGCACACAAAATGGGCATATAAAATAAAAAGTAGAATCACAGAGCACATGGTAATTAGCGTCTACCACTGCAGCAAGAATTCTAGATCAAAAAGGAAAACTCTAATGTGTGGGTAATGAAGAAAAGTGGTACAAGAACCTGATTGGGTGCCTAATAGGTTAATCATGTTCAAAAGGCATTTGCAATTTTATAAATAAAATAAAATCACTAATTCAGAATATGATACACGTACAATATTGTAATAATCTAAAAATAATATTTTTCAGTTGAATAATCAATTTTCTGTATCATGAACGTGTGAGAAAAGCTATTTTTACTCACCTTTTGCAGACCTCCACTGTGCTCTAGAAATTACGTATTATAGGGATTTGCGCTTCCCTAAAAATTTCTCTCCCGTTCGGTGGCGTTCTTGGATCTGTGTTGTTACGATTGTACTAACAAAACAGAACGGTACCAACGTGAATGCGCGGCGCTCTTGTCTTTCCCTCGGTTACTAGTGCTAACCCTTATGTTTATACATATAGCGCAGTAGGTTTTGCCCCTTTTTTTTTCTTTTTATTCTGCTTGGGCTTAACGCCCACGTGTCTCTCCCCTTCCTTTTTTTTTTCATATACATATATACATTTATGTGTGTGTGTGTGTGTGTGTATATATATATATATATATATATATATATATATATAATTTTGCATTTTTTATAATAGTTAATAAATTTTATTAAATCCTTATACTATCACTCTTTTACACTAAATCTCTTATTTATCTTTTATTTGCACTATACTTTTTAACAACTTAATATTATTATTATTTTTTATTTATTTATTTTTTTAAAATTAATTATGTTAGAATTTTTGGA
This sequence comes from Sophora flavescens, assembly GCA_030762895.1. Classification (NCBI taxonomy): domain Eukaryota; kingdom Viridiplantae; phylum Streptophyta; class Magnoliopsida; order Fabales; family Fabaceae; genus Sophora; species Sophora flavescens. The sequence goes on from CM061063.1 coordinate 92,266,154, forward strand.
TGTTACAGCTCGCAGGCGACAGATCTGTGGGAGGCTCGTCAGCTTCGCTGCTGCTCGCTCACCACCGAGCCCGTCGCACAGGGAGGAGGATGACTCAAACCAGATGGTGTGGGGGTGGTGAGGAGAACGGTGGCAAGGTCGTGGGAGGCTCGTCAGCTTCGCTGCTGCTCGCTCACCACCGAGCCCGTCGCACAGGGAGGAGGATGACTCAAACCAGATGGTGTGGGGGTGGTGAGGAGAACGGTGGCAAGGTCGTGGTGTTGATGGAGGAAATAGAAACTTTGGTTGTATGGGTTGTCTGGAGTGGGAGATGAAGATGATGGCTATGGGCGTTGATGAAGGTGGCCTAGATGAGGTTGTCAGTGAGGTGGAAGCAGAAGAAAGAAAGAAAAAAAAAAAGAGTGAAAAAAGAAAGAAAGAAGAAAGGTTTTTTTTCTCATTTTTGTTCTAGAGAGTATTTGGGTATTTTCTCTGTTTTTCTCTTTTTTTTTGAACAGAAATAGAGAGTGGAGAAGAAAATTTTCGTTTGCTCCCCCTCCCTTTTTGGTCACTGTTCAATATATAGGACAAGAACGAAGAAGATGACAAATCTTCCTGTTAGGCCAGCTGGTGGGGGTACAAGTAGTGGGGAGCAAATCAGCCTTTGCTCCACCACCTTGCAGGGGCGGCAAGGGTAAGGATGGTCTGTACCATTATCCCCTTTTTTTCTGAAAAAGAAGAAGATGACAAAGAGGGGTACAAGTGTGGGAGCATGTATTTTTATAAATTTTTATTTGTTATTATTTTTTTGATTTTAACAAATCAGAATAATAAACAACAATTTTTTGGTTGGGTTTGGGATAATGGGACCAAAAGATAACTTTGAACAAAAACGAAAATGGGCTCCATTTGATGATGTAATGGGCCAAGAATAAAAATATTTTTTTGTTTTTGTATTTATATATTTTCTTTTGTTTTCAAAAATATTAATTAAAAGAAAGAAAACTCGGACAAAATCGGGTGTTCACAAAGTTAAAATCCGATAAAAGGGAATGCACTTGTATAGCTTATTTGTGAAATTAGAGGTATCAAAATCACTCATTTTTGAAATTATATGGAATTGATTTGAGCAATTGAAGCTACATGACTTAATTTGTTAAAAAATATATTCGGTAACCATGTTATAAGTAACAAGTATCAATAATTATTAGTAAGGATTAATATTGGTGAGGGTCTGAGTTGAGTACACAAGGTGAGTTTTCCCCTCCCAATCGGATTTCTTCATATATAATAATCGAGATTCGAATATCAAATCACTTATTTAAGGTGTCAAAGCTCCTCAACATTTATACCGACAAAGTGTTAATAATTTGTTAAATTTTGAAACAAATTTTAAAAATAATGATGAAGAATTGTAAAACATAATAATTACTGCTGGATAAACTTATCATCCGGTCAGTTATGGCAGACTTCTGCACATGAATTGCAGTTTCAGGTCACATTAATTGGGATACGACTTCTCTGCCTTTGTGGCGGGTAAAGGCAGGTGCCTTTGGCTTGTTTGAGTCGTTGGATTCAGATCCTTGTTGATCTGTCCATTCATTTAATTTATTAATTAAAATTTTTATTAAATCTATTTTTCTTTCGTATTCCAAACAATCACAGTATTCGTAATGATATTCCATGTGTTTATTACATGTATCAGTGACTTCATCTTTTAATTCCTGTATTAATTCTTTTAGTTTGTTTTGATTAGTTAAATCTATTATATTTAAATAGTAAACAAATTTTCTATGTATCGGGTACTCATTATTAATTAGCTAGTACTTAGTTCTGATACCAGTTTTGGTACCACTCTATTTTTTCCCTGGTAGTGGTAGTAATTATGTATTTATACATAATTTGAGTACTTTTCATGCATAATCTGAGTTACAAGTAGTTCATATCCATAATCCATTATTTCGTCATCTAATTCCATTATTTCTTCGATTAGTAGTTTTCTTTCTTCCTCACAAAAGACTAATTGTACTCTTTGCATTATTTGCTTTAAATAAAGTTTTTCTTGCCAGTGTTGGTGTTTTGATTTGTTAATTATTATTTGCTTACAATCTATGAGTATTTTCATTATCAAAATACTTAATATTTCTTGGTCCATTTTAAACATCTAGTAAATCCCATTCTTCATATATATCAGATAATGATAGTCTGTCATATTCAAAAGCTAATCCTATTTCTTCCATATAGTTCCATTCTATATCTAACGAAATAGTTGCAAGATAATAATCTTCTTGTCTAAATTGGGCTTTTATCTTTTCAATTATTATTTGTTTGCAATCAATAGGTAAATCTATTACTAGTACACTTATTATTTCATTTTCTGTTTGCTCATCAAACTCAATATATTTCCATTAATCAATATCTTCAAAAGTTGGTGCTGTTATTTTAAAATAATTAGTTGATGGTTGGTAGGATTTCTTCTAAATCATTTCTTCTATTTTTTCTATTATCTGTTTTTTGTGTTTTTCCCTTTTATTTCTTATATTATTAAGTTCTTTTTCTTTTTCTTTAATATAATCTTCTATTTGTTTTCGATTTTTATTTTCCTTATCTTTTTTAAGATGATTATCATATATATTCATAAAGTCTTTTATATTCTTTTTATCTTGATTTATTTTATTATAAGATTTTTCATAAATATTTCTTAATTCTTTTTCTTTGTTCATATTCTATTTCTCAGATATTGAGCTAGGTCTCTTACTTGATTTGATAATTTGTTTATATTTTCATCTTTATTTTCTTCTGTCTCAGAGAAAGTAATTGGTTTAGGGATCTGCCTAAAACTTAGTGTTTTTGGATTTCTTATAGAAATTCCTAATTCAGTTAAGTCATTTCGTTTAGGATAGTAAATCTTTCCTATTTCTTCAAACAGTCTTGGTATATCTATTGTGTCATTATTTCTAAAAGTAATGCTATGATGTGAATTTGTTAGTGCATAATTCACACAGTAAGTAATTGAGAAAATCTTGTCTCCTGGTCTCATTAAATTATTTCTTAAAAATCTATGTTCTATAGTTAAAGATTGATCTAATCTTTGAATATCTAATGGTATTCCAATATTTGGGTGTATTTCTAATTTTAACTTAACATAAGATAAGTTTCCTTCGATTACTCCTAATATTTTATCCTTTGGATCTGTTATTCTATCGTCCTTTAAAACTAATTCTATTGGTGAATCTATTCCTTCTTGAAAGGTTGCCTTAATTAAGACTTGTATTGCTCCTATATGAATATAACCTATTTTCCTTCTATGTGATTCCTTTTTTAAATTTCTTTTTAACTCAATTAATTTCTTCTGATTCAATAATTGTATACTGGTGTTTCCTTGGGTTTCAGATATATCTATTGATGTTTCATTAATTATCTTTCCATAGTATATTATATTTTCTTTCTGATTAAAGCGTTTCATTATTCCTCCTAATTTTTTCATGTTTGCGTCTTTAGATAAATTCAAATCCTCTTTCTGAATTTTTTGAAATAACTTTGGATCTATTAAAATACTTCCTTCATAGTTTCCGTCTTCTTCAGTAATTTGTAAGTATTCTACATAAGTATTATCAATTATTTCTTTTTCTATTTCAGACATGATTAATTTCTAGTATAAATTGAATAAAATTGAATAGTTTGTGAGTCATACCTGATATGAGGTTTTTGAAGTGATTCTGGGTTCTTTGGTCCACCACGACTTAGTCTAAGTCAAGTTGGAATTTCAACGAGTAGTTGGAAGTAATGAAAGTAAAGTAGTAACGAAGTAGAGGAATATATGAAAGTAGTGTTTATTTATGATCAGTAGTGAAAGTACATAGGACTGTGTGATTCCACACTCAAGGAATCGCTAAGCATAGCTTAGATATCTTAAGAAGAGAGGTGAGAATTGAAACACTTTTCATTCTGCCTTCTTATTTGCCTCCGAGGGCTTATTTATACAATCAGAGGGGCTAGGTTATTTACAAGAAAGTCCCTACATTATTACAATCAATCAGACATTTCAATAATTCATGATGACGTCATTGCTTACATTATTCCCCTAATAATGCTTGCGGCGTCGATTAACGTCATTCTTCAATAATGGCTTCATCTGAGTCCTTGTCATCTTGCCGACAGTCTTTTTGTCTTGCGCATCTTTCGCATGCTTGATTTCCATTCTCCTTAATCATTGAGCACAACAAGTCAAGGACAGCTGGCTGGTAGTTCATTGAAAGTCCTTGTAACGTGTAGAAGGGTTATTCAAAGTTCGTCAGTAGTGCTAGATCTCTTTCTCTAATTAATTTTCCACTGGTTTTGCTGAGTAGCAAAGTATGTGGACCTTTGTACATGGCTTTAATAAAAGAGTCTTTTCCAATGATTTGGCACTGAGTAAAAATGCTTGCTAGTTGATTGGCTAGGATTGTGACAATCTTTTCTTCATCATAAGTTTCTCCAAAGAGGTTCGTCTCTCATAGAGAAACTATTATTACTTACTCCAATGAAAATTGAATTCTTTGTGGGTTGTTTGGTGGCAAAATCTGGGTAAGTCGAATAGAACTTCAAGAAGATAGTTCTATCCTTTGCGACATTTCTTTTATAGTTCTGGATGGCTTCCTTCAAACTGTATGGAAATAATTTGATTTCTTCCAAGTCTTGATCGAGGTAGAGACATTCAATAAGTCCAAACTTGAACATATTAAATGTAAAAATCGATGTTGCTCCTGGGAGTAATTACGGCCTTGACTCAAAAATATTTCGGTTAACCATGTAAAAAAAATTAATTTTTTCCTTTTCGGACCAGTTGGTTAGTCTTTTTAGGTTTTCATAAAATTTTTCTTTGGAGAATTGAACTTGTAGTTCATCGTCTTTTCTTGAAGGGATTTGGTAGTCATCGATGGAGGAAGGAACTCTTCCGAGTATCCTTAATGAAGTTTTTTGAACTGGTGGAGTCTTTATGGTTTCAGAGAAAGTTCTTGGGCCAAGATAAACTTCTTTGCCTTTGTCATGTTCTTTCTGGTAGTCTATCAAAGCTTTCTCAGCTTCTTCCTTGGTACGAAATCCTTTGTGATGAACTCCTGAGATTCCAATGCTGTGAGGGGCTGCTTTGTGCCATTCATCATAAACACTGGGTGTGGTCCATTAAAGATGGTGTACCATTTTTCATTAGTGCTTTCTTGTACTGTTGTTTTATACATTTCATAGGATCCTCTTTTACAGATTCTCCTTTTGCTTGTAGCTGGAACTCCAATACTTCAATGTTTGCCTTGATCAAGTCTAGCTCCATTATTTTATGCTTCTCGAGCATTCTTTGATATTGAATCTGCTTCTTTATGTCTTCAATTGTTGACTGCTCCATTCTCTTGATAAAATATCTGCAAGAACATTTTTATCTCCCTTAATATGAGAGATTGAGTAATTATATTCGGCAAGCTTCATTTTCCATCTAATCAATCGTCCTTGTTTGTAAGTTCCTTTGTGATTTAAGTTCTTAAAACCTGCAACATAAGTAGAATCGGTTCGGACAATAAAGTCCTTATCCAGTATATAAATCCGATGTTTTTCCAACATACGGATCAAAGCCAATGTCTCTTTTTCATGAGTGGAATAATTAATCTCACTATCTAAAAAATTTCCCGACATATATCGGCATAGTAATTCATTTTTGTATCCAGGGGGTTTTGCTTTCATAACACCTCCCCGACAGTCATTTGAGGCATCAGTCTCAATAATTATTATATCGTCATCCGATGGATGATATAGCTCAGGAAGATACCGGCATAAGTCTTTCATTTTTATCATTAGTCTATCATCTTCATCAGTCCATGTCCAAGGGACATCTTTCTTCAGCTTTTGTTGGAGTATTCTTCTTTCTACCGCAAGATTCCTGATGAAACCTTCATTTGAAATATATGTTAATAATCCAAGAAATCTTTGTAAATCCTTTTTGTCCTTTAATTTTGTTGGAAAATTTTGAAGTTTTTCTAATACATGTCGTTGCATTATTATTTTCCCTTTTTCGATTTTTAATCCTAAATAATTAATTCTATTTTGAGCTAGGACAACTTTTTTCTTGCTTAAGACTATTCCATATTCATAACATTTGTTAAGAACGAGTTCTATCTTTTTAAAGTGATCATCTAATCCTTTATTTGAAAAGATTAATATATCATCAATATAAATAAGACAAAAATCTTTAAATTCTTTAAGTATTGAATCTATTCTCCGCTGGAAGATTCCAGGTGATTGCTTTAATCCCATTGGGAGTACATTCCATTCATATTGACCTTGGGGACAACTGAATGCTGTTATAGCCTTAGATTCTTCAGTCAATCTAATTTGATAAAAACCTGATTTGCAATCAAAGGTGCTAAACCAATCCATACTTATAATTCTTTCAATACTCAAGTCCTTTCTTGGGAAAAAAATAAGCATCTCCTTCCATGGCATCATTGATTTGCTTATAATTTATTACCATTCTCCGTTTTCCTCTTTTTATTTCATTATGATTTTCTACATAAAAGGCTGGTGCAGAGTGTTTACTATTTGATGGTCTAATTAGTCCTTTTTTACACATTTCATCAATGTCCTTTGCAAATTCATCTCTATCTTGTTTTGTGTAAATCATCGGTTTACATTTTACCTCTTTTGTGGGGTCTTTTAATTTTAATTCAACTAATTCAGTATTTTTGTTAATTCTTGGGTCTAAAGGGTTTTCGCTACAAACCTTTTCTAAAAGTTCTTCTATATGAGCTGGTATTATTCTATTTGGTTCTAAATTGACTAATATATGGCGAATTTTTGTGCAAATTAAGCTAATAATCTCACAACGTTTCAGCTGTTGAAACTTTGATGAATAAGTACATGCAGAAGAGTGTATAATTGGTATTTTAATAATTTCCCGTTTTTGTTTTTGATAAATATATGGGGTTTTCAAAGTAATATATGTTAGATATTGACAAAATGGTTGATACAATCTTAAGAAATTATTTCCAATAATTATATCCATTCCAGTTTCTTGTTTATATATCATAGGTATTATAAATATTTTGTTTTTTTATTATCAAAGTAATTCTTTTTGCTATCCAATACAAAGAATGTATTGATCCATCAGCAATTTGTATTTTTAATGGTTTTTCCAATCTTTCCCAATTATCAAACAGTGCTTCTGTTGCAAGGCATAAACTTGCTCCAGTATCTATATAGGCTTCTGTTACATTATTACTTTTTTCTATCACTATTTTTATATAGGTACTATTCGAATTCTCTTTCTTCTGAAGAAGATTCATCTTCTGTATATTCATATATACTTATTTCTGAATTACTTAATTCTTCTTCTAGTGGTTCAAGTTCATATATCTGGTAAACTTGTTTTATTAATTTTGATTTTTCCTTAAAATCTTTATCTTTTCTTTGGGGGCATTCGTTGGCATAATGTCCTTCAATATTACATATCTAACAGACACATTTCTTTTTTCCCTTTGGGCAATATTTCCTTGGTGTTGATTTCTTTCTTCTAAAATATTTCTTTTTATTATTTTTGTAATAATTTTTCTTTCTAAAATAAGTCTTTCGTAAGTTTGGTCTTTTATGGTATTTTTTCTTTCTTATTGTTTTATCCCAACCATATTTTCCTGATTTTTCTATTTCTGGGATGTCACAACAAATGACAGTACTTCCTCTATTCAATTGTCTTATTGTTTCTCTATTCAAGCATTGTTCCTTTAATTCTTGGTATAGAAGTTTAATAACTCCTCCTAGAGTATTTACTGTTTCTTCGGATTTCGATTCCCATAATTTATTAATTTTCGAATTTAATGGATAAGGTAATTTATCTATAAAGATATATTTATATATCTCCTTAGTTTCTTCGTTTAATTGATAATAGTATTTTTGATATTCACAGATGAAACTTTCAATCTGGCACATATCACATATTTGCATTCTATTAAGATGTGACTTGGCATTTTCAATTAGAGTTTTATTTGTCTTTTCTCTTTGTTCCATTAAATTATATCCTAAGAATTCTTGGTGTATTAATGTCATTATTAATTTAACATAGTCCGCACTATTATCTACCATTCTTCCGAAGTTAATCCATTCTGCATCTTTAATTCCTGTTATAAATTTTTGTACATTTCCTGTTGTTTTGAATGTCACAAAATTCTTGGTTTCTATAAAGTTTAGTTGTTTAAATCTTTCATCAGTTAGGAGCATTAGGATTATTTCATTTGTCCATTTTAATAATACATCTTCTTTATTTCTGATACAGTCAAGATCAAATATATTTCCTGTATTATGGTATCGAGGTTTAAATTCCTCTTGAATCTTTGTCCATTTATTATTTTTTCTTGCAAATCCTTTATTGTACATAGTTTCTTCTTCATACTTATCCCAAGTTCTGTTGGGTGTATATTTATATTCTTCCCATTTTCTTTTAGGGCTTTTTCCACTATATTCTCCTCTTTCCATTTTTATATGGTTTTCTTCAGATTCTGAAGATGAGCTATAATTTAAGATTATTTCCTCATTTTCTTTATCTTCCATATTTTTATCAATTTTTTCAATTTTGTGTATTTGATTATTTTCTTCTTCAACTATTTTAAGTTGTTCTAACAATTGTTGAATTTCTTCTAAATCTTTTGATTTTCTTAATGTTTCCATATATTCTTCTTTTATCCTCTCCATAAAGATACAGGTGTAGGTATCCATGAATATTCTTGTTCTGGTTCTTGTTTAATTATTATTCCTTTTAGTTTCTTAGATCCCAAAATTTCTTCTAGTTCATGTTTTGTTATACATGCATCTATTTTTTTCTTCATATTCTAATAGGTTTTCTAATTGTTCTAGAATGATTTTTATTTTGGTAATGTCTTCGAGTTCATCCATTTCTTTTCCCTTACTTATGTTATGTAAAGTGTCCTTAATATTTTTTATTTCATTTTGTCCTTTTTGTATTTTTTTGCAAGTGTAATTTGCAATTTTATCCGTATTTTCAATTAATTGAATAATATTTTTATTAATTTCTTTCATAATTCTTTCTAATTATTTGAACACTGCTTCTATTTCTCTAGATAAACTCATTATCCTATATAATTTTCTAATTCTTGTTTTAATCTTTTTATTCTTTTTCTAACTAGATATTGTGTGTGAATAACATGGTTATTTTGTTCTAAATTTTCTAGTATTTTTAAGTATTTTCTGAGCTCTCTAATATTTTGTTTTATTGTTAATAATTTGTTCATTATTTTGATACGTTGGATTAATCCAATAGCTATTAATTACTAAAGTAAGGTGACTTTAAATAATTAAAGTCAGACAATTCTCATCCCATTAATTGTGGTCCAGTGACCAAATTCTGTTGCTTTTAAATTAAATCACAAAGGGGGCTGGCCACAGAAAACTGCTTGCTTCCCCCAGCTGGCTTGCAACATATGGTTGAACTATAGTGCATCATCCATATTTTATACCATTCACTATATTACTAATATGATAAATTTTGGGCCAATCAAATTATCATATAGGTTGGTCAAAATTTCAAATTTTATAGTTGTATTATACTGTAGTCAAACTATATGAATACAGTATATTGTAGTATAATATATGTGCTTTTTGTATTTGTAAATTTAACTCATATTAAAATATTATTTTTTGATTAAAAAAACTGATTATATTGTAAAATATTATTGACAACGAACATTATTTTAATTCATATTAAAATATTATTTTTCAATATAATCAATTTTTTAATCAAAAAATATTATTTTAATATAGGTTAAATTTACGAATACAAAGAATACATATACTATACTACAATATATTGTATTCATATATTTGACTACAGTAGAAATACAACTAGAAAGTTTGGAATTTTGATCAAACCCATGCGACAATTTGATTGATCCAAAATTTGCCACATATGGGTGGTGTAGTGGGTGATGCACAATATGGGTGGTGCATCTTAGCCCAACCCTGCAAAAGAATACTGAAAATGCTGTATTCATATTATTTTTGTTAGGATTTTTCCAAAGATAATTAATACTATTTTAATTTTTAGATGGATGAATGATGCGATCACTAATTTAACATATTTAACCATCATCCTTAAATCTTAACAGAGTATATATGACAATAGTTATGGCGAATATTTTTTATTTATTTTGTACATAAAAGGACCAAAGGGCCAAGCAAAACAAAACAAACTAAGCAATGAAACTAACCATGCGGGGCGAGGCACCCAATAAATCATCAAAGAGTGCCAACTCTCTACTAGGATGCAACATGACCAGCACCTTAAAGGAGTTCACAAGCTTTGATTCGCAAGCCAATCTGCACTCCGGTTCCCCTCACAAAAAAAGTGTACAAAGATCAATGACCGTTCAACAGCGCTACTGGATACGACGCATAAGCTTGCAAGTAGGCATTGTACCAGAGTTCTACCCATTTATATGTTACATTATTCCAAAAGAACTCAATATCCTTGTTGCTATGTTCAAGAATCGATCGAATTGTTCTCGGCTGTACTTGGTTTACCGGTTTAAAAAATAGCTACCCATACTCGAGGGTTATGCCTTGTATATGTGGCATGAGGATAGCAAGCCATTTATGAGTACTTTAAGTGTGTCATCATTGATGAAGACAATTACAAAATCGTTATATCTTATAAATCGTTATTATTTAGAGGTTAGTTATGAGGTCAGATTAAAACTGAGTAGGTTTTGACTTCACTTGGACTGAGTCGATCTATTCCATTTTGAAATCTAAACTTAGGTCTCCTTATAGAAACAAGAGTCCCCAAACTTCGAACTATATTTAGCGAAAGAGCTTTCAAGGTCTAATAGACTCAATTCAAGATATGACTTCGCCCATATATAAGAACACTTCTATTTGTTGAAAGTCCATATAGTACTCCTTCATCTCTAGGATGAGTGGGGAGTGTAGAGGAACAAAAGCCGAGAGAGATGTCCAAGTATTGAATTAAATTAGGAACATTAAAGTAATTAAGTCAACTTCATATCTTAATTCAACATCTCAAAACATGTGGTTGACATGTTTATCTACTTTTAAAGTTTTCCATCACTTTATATTTTTAATAATGCAAGATTTTAATTACCTGAATAGATATACTTAAAACTCATTTAAACTTTTAACATGAAATATCTTAGCATGATCTATATACACACTTAATATATGAACATAAATAATTTGATATCAATAACTTAAAGGTTGAAGCAATTGCACTAGAGCCGCGGAACTCAAGTTTATGACCAGTCAAATTTGAGTGTAGAAATTCGGGCATGCTTTCAAGTTTCAAGTACTACTTCAATTAGTGGAGGTATTGCGACTTCATTGATTTTTTTTTTTTTTTAAAAAAGACATTCATTCATTCAAATTGATAAAATATATCGAACAACATAAATCCAACATCGCTAAAAATAAAAAAGGATGAATCTGCGAACAAACTCACAGCACCCAGGTTAATAGCATAACACGACAAAATCAAAATGCCTATAAAAGTGACAAAATCAAAGTCACCGGAATACCCATGTCTCCGGATCTGTAACATTGACGCCCAATTCTTGATCAAATCTGTGATGGATCGAAGCAAATCTGCCAATCTGAACTAAACGAACACCGCACTAAGACGGGAAATCAAACAAACACCGCACCAAGACGGGAAATCAAACAACGCCTCACCAAGACGACGAACGACAATACCGCCGCACACAGGACGAAAAACATGAAAGACACGAAGAAAAAAAACCAGATCTATGTGAAAAAACTACTTATTTAAATAAAATAGGAGAAAAAACGAAGTAAATGGGTGATTCCAAGCCAAAAAATAGCTCAAAACCATTCATTTAATAGTGGCACGTGACTATATGTAGAGAGAAGGGAGAGAGTTTGAAGTTAAAGAGAGGCTTTGTAAGCAAGAAAGTTATGCGACTTCATTGATAGTATACACATCAAATGCTTTATTCATTTTGTAACTATAATATTGATATTATTATAAAAGAAAAATCTTTTTTTACACTATAAATACAACACCTACTCATATGTGATGTGAATATGATTATATATTATCGTATACCATATTCAAAGCTAAAATGAGTATATTATAAATAAATGTACATGAGATATCTAATTATTGTATTTCACTATTTTGCGTGTTTAGATAACATAATTTTGTCATAAATAATTATTTGTATTGACTTTTAGAGCATTGAAGATCACCGCATGTAGTTGGGCTTCCATAGGAGACTACCACGTGATCCGTTTTGTTTAAGATTCCTTTAATTAATTTTGTATTCCAGATTGTGCCATGGGCTCTATCGGGCTAGGTAAAAAATGGGCCAGCCTGCCAGCTCTACATTCTCTCTATGAAAAACGTATGCTAAAGCACGTCATGAGGATTGATTAAAATGAGTACCTCTAGTTAGATTAGTTATTTTTCCTATATTAATTATTTGATAGAGTATAGAATGACCACCCATCTCATTCTATGATTTATTAAAATTTAGTTCTAGTTTTCCCTCTTATTATCTTTAGTGATATTTTATTTTATTTTATTTTTGTTTCTATATTATCTTCTTTTTTTGACTCAATCTATATTATATTTTTGTTATCTTATATAAGCTAGTTGCTTGTATATTACATACTTTAGTGTATGTACGGATGTACCAAAAAATACTTTAATGTAATCCTCATTAAGTTCAATCAACCTTTCATTCAAAATATATTAATTCTATTTAACGGTTAGAATTAACTCCTGTTCATCATCAACAAATAGTTATTTTTAGCAAGGATGAATTATATTACACAAACATCACATAAGCTATTTTCATACGTGTCTATAATATGCAACTATTAATTTGTTGAGTTTTATTATTTGAATAATAAAAATACGGCACTATGGCAACTTCCTACTTTTATATATACTAGTATAGTAACCCTACTAACCCATGGCATGCACGGGATATAGGTTGATTTTTGAACATTTTTTTAGATCATCTGTGAAAAAAAATTGTATGAAAAATTATGTCCCAAAAATTATAACTGTTTTATTCAATCATGGATCACAAAACATAGTAACTTTTAAGTTTTTTTTTTGATAAAAACTTTTAAGTTACTAATTACTATTAACTATTGTGAATAATTAGCTTTTTTTTTTGAGGCAGTGAATAGTTAGTTGAATACATCATTATTTATCAACTCAAACATGGAAAACATAAATATGAATTATGGTTTAATAACTATATGGATATTAATAGATTTAAATTCTAATATTATTTCATTACATATAAATATGATTGGTTTAAAATGTTGTTTGTGGTATATATATTTTTTGCTTTTAGTTTATTGTATTTTTATTTATGACAATAAATTAAAAAAGTACTAAAATTATAGTAAAGTATAAATTTCTTCTAACAATTCATTCACATATGTGATTACATGTAAAATATTTATCATCATATATTATGTGTGGTGTAAATTTTCCTTGTTATTTTCATGTAAATATTCATTCCCGTGTGTTATGTTTTATCTATAATTTTTATATTGATCAATTTATATAGATATTAATTGGTAGGTGAGAAGATAATTGATAAGGAATAATGAAATTTGGTATAATAAAATTCAAATTTACTTACAAAATAAAAAAATCTATAATAAATTAATTATGAAGATAATAAATAAGAAAGATCTATCTTAATGTTGAAATTATTAATAAAGTATATTTCTTTTTCTTTGTATTTTTTGGAGCTTAAGTATATATATATATATATATTTTTAGGAGGAATAAAATTATTTCATTTCAATTTTCACCGGAACCCAAGGATCCTTCCAAACATTTAAAAGTATACTTGTCAAAAAGAAATTTGTACATAAGCATGTTTTTATGTAATTATTCATTCCTATATTTTTTTTGTGTTTTTTTCTCTTGCATGCCTTTACGTGTAATATTTATCTCTATTTATTCTATTCATTTTTTGTTATTTCTATATTAACCTATTTATAGGTAGAAATTAACTAATAAAAAAAATTGAAATTTACTCATATAAATAATCTTTAATAATTTAGTTAGGTGAGAGGATAATAAATACTAATTTTTCCCAGTAAAAAAAAAAAATACTAATTTGTTAATTAGTCATAAAATAAATATGTTTAGAATAAATGGAACTTGCAAAAATTAGTTGGGTGAGGAGATAATAAGAAAGAAAGGAATACTAATCTGTCTAAAAATTATTTAGATTTTATATTTAAACTTTTAAAGGGATTTTAAATTTCAAATTCTCAAGGAAAATATAAAAAAATGAATTTAATTTGGTTTTCTATCACGTAATTAAAAAAAAACCTTAAAAAAATCATCTGGTGAGAAGATAATAACTGAGAAAGAAATATATTTATACAAAATTATTATCTTCTAATTTTCCAAAATAATATATATATATATATACACACACACACACACACTTTTAATAACAACAATAATTTTAAACTCAAAAACATATAACATAAGAACAACTCATCTCAACTCATAAAAAAAGTACTAAAATAATAAAGTATAATTTTATCATAGCGATCATAACAATTCATATATGTTGGCTGGTTTTATATAAAATATATAATTTTATATTGTTTAATTTACATATAGATATCAATGTGTAAAAAAAATTCACATTTGCTTAAATAAAATATCTTCTGTAAATTAATTAGGTGAGAATATAATAAATAAGAAAATAATATTGATTTGTCAAAAGTTATTAAGATTTTAAAATTTAAATCTCTAAGGAGAAGATAAAAAAACAAACAATCATATGAATTTGATTTTTTTTTATCATATAATTAAATCTAGATGAATTAGGTAAAATAAAATTTAGATTTACGTAGATATAAGAAAATCTTCAATTGATTCAATAAAATAATTACACGATAAGATAAAAAATTAAGAAAGTATTATATTAATGTTAAAATTACTGAAACACTAAATTACAAAAATAGTACTTAAATTTTACTAAAGTGTAATTTTCCATAATAATTCATATGTATATATATTTCCGTAATACTTCTATTGTGTAATTTAAATATTAATAAATTTTCATGTAGATATTAATATATTTTAATGTAAAATGATTAATTCTGTATGTATGATTATTCATTAAATGCCATTGTTGATTATGAGTGACCTTGGAGCAAGATGTGGGGAACCTTAACACATTTTTCATAAAGGACTACTAAATATCCAAACTTGACAGGATTTCCTTCTGGCAATGCGAAATAATATATAGGAGCTTATACCCTATGGAATCAATCACTCTTCTATAAGAATAAGATGAGCACAGCCCAAGAAAATTAACTTATGATGGTATAGTGTTAAAGCTCTCTTGAAATGAGCATCAAATAAAGTAGAAAGGGTTTGCGAGTGACATTATTAAAGAAATTCCTGAAGTGGTTGTCTAGACTGAGATAGAATATCCACAAACTAATTTAAACAAATACCTGTATAGAGAAGGCAAATATATCTTTTAGGGGTTAAATTAAAAAAAGTATATATTGACATTTATTAGATGAATAAAATATTACAAACAAATTATATAATATATTGATGGTTTGGCAAGTGTACCAAATCGCGACAAGTAATAGAGTGAGAGTAGAGTATCGTTCTTAACGAGGATTGTGATCACAGCCTAGGCAATAGCTATTTGAACGAATGAATGTCATGGTTTCAAGAGATTTATGAATTTTTGTATTTAGAGTTGTCACAACAATGAATTAAACAATAGCAATTAAGGAATGAATTCAATATAGGTAAAAGCGGTAGGTATCGGAATCCCTCAATTTCCACCTAATGTAACTTTGTTCAATCTTAATCTCAATCCAATTCATTCAATTGAAATTCAAATCACTAACCTAGATTTATGCCTAATTCCTTAGGTGATAATCCTTTTGTTACAAATCAAGAACCCTAATTCCTTAGGTGATGCAAGATTAGAACAAACATTAAGCATTGGATTCACAAGAATGTATTGCAATATAGTTCTATTCCTAGAATCAACATCACAATATTAATCAACTTCATTTCCAATTCAATCACCAATTTTCCAATTGTGAAATTGAACCTAACATCATTTCAAGGTTGATCAATTCAAGAAAAGCATTAAGCATAAAAGAGATTAATCAAACTGAACGAAATTGCATTGAAATCACTAATAAAACTTCATTACATCAAGATTCAATCAAGTTCATCCTAAACCTAACCTAAGAGATCTAACAACTCATAGTAAAAAGAGAAGAGAAGAAAAAACTTGAGTAGGAATGAGTGGAGGAAGCCATGGAAGCTTCAAATCTTGTTCCCAAGCTTGAATCTCCAAAGAATCCAGAGAGAATTTGATGAACCTAGGTGAGAATCGCACCAAAATAAGTCAAAGATCCTTCAAACTCTGCTCAAATGCGAATTTATACAAGTTCTGTGCATCGCCCAGTGCTGAGCGCCCCGGGCCAGCACTGGGCGCTTGTTTTCATCGAGAAATCCAATGTTGTTTCCCAGCTGGTGCTGAGCGCAGCACTCTAGCGTTGAGCACTAGTTCATTTTGGTGCTCTTGAGAGCTGAGCGCCCAAAACCTGCGCTGAGCGCCCGGCGTGCTGTCTGACTGTGTTTCGTTCCTTTTTCATGGGGCTGAGCCCCTGGTTCCAGAGCTGAGCGCTCGGCCTTCAATCCTACACATTTTCAACATCTTTTTGAGTATATTTTTCATATAAAAGATCAAAACTCTAATCATATGAATGTGCACATTTTCTAATCCTTTTCATTCACAAATCCTAAGATTATTAACAAACTTATTCCTATTTACACTTCCAAACTAACATATATTGCACATTCATCACAACCTCAAAGTTAGAGTTTTTACTTGTCCTCAAGCAAACAATTAGATTCACATAAGGGTTTGAGAAATGGATTTTCATGTTCAATTCTCTTGTGAAGCATATTACTCATGCAAGACTTCAACCCCCTAGCACTTTTGCAAAATGCACAAGCATCACACAATTAGGCATCAAGTCCAATTGATCACATGCTTAATGCTTTAAAACAGTCAAACATACTACAAAATTAGTTCCATTGAATGCACAAAATATTCTCTTGCAACCTCTCTATCGAGTGTTTCACACATCCTCACTTGGGTATTATTTGCTCTCAATTCCAATCAAAACGCATTCCCCAATCCTAATCTTGACAAGATGCTAAGAACAAATATCACACATGTCAATGCAACACATATCATGAGGTCTTTTATTTGGATGTAATGGGGCTAAGGTGGGGGTGGATGAAATCAAGGATTTAGGCTAAACTACCTTGACTTCAAGGAATGTGGACTCTTGGGACTTCCATTGCTTGGCTAGGCAATGAGCACATAAGCACACAATTTGTGCTATTTCCCTTTTTATTTATTTACAACTCTCTTTTTTCCTTTTCTTTTGTTTCCTTCTTGTTTCATTCTTTTCTTTTTCATCTTTCTATTTTGCCTTTTTCTCGACTTTTGTATACTTTCTTTGTACCTTTTCCTCTTTTTGGCTTTTTCTCTTTTTCTTTTTCTTTGGTTTTCATTCACACTTTTTTTCTTCTTCTTCATAGTAGGCATCTTTAGTGGCCTACTCACACCCCAAACTTAATTTGCTTGCTTGTCCTTAAGCAAGAGAACAACCCCAAACTTAAGTCCAAACATTCCTCTAAGCCTAAGTAGTGGGACAATTTTTTTTTTTTTTAGTTTTTTGGATTGTAAAGTGCTATCATGCCAAGAAAAATAGGCCAATGCTCAATTGGGCATAGAAATGGCAATATGATAGGATAGCAATTATGGCACTGAGCTTAAACAAGGAATTATTGCCTCAATCATTTATGCATATGCAAAAACATTGCAACAATGACAAGCATCAAAGCAAGAAAAAGTAAGAACATGCAAGTGATGGATAATCACACATGAAAGAAATCAAGTCACATGGATTACGTGCAAGAGCGTTTGGGCTCAAAAGCTCACAGTTTAGGATTTTGTGCAAGAGAAAATCCATGCATCCAACATTGCATCAATCATAGCATGAAAAATTGTCAAAAACAATTTACAAGGATCAATGGTTTCAATGAAATCATATGCTCAGCAAGTATAAAATGCATCATGTTAGAAATTTCAGCCAAGCAAAAGTTCTGTGCTCACTAGAGAATCTACACAAAAATCCACTAAAAACACAAGTTTGTGCAAAATATGCAAGTTTGGGCAATTTATTCGACTACAACTAGCTAACAATTAAGGAGGATTAAAAAGTAAAGAGTTTG
Source organism: Sophora flavescens (assembly GCA_030762895.1). Lineage (NCBI taxonomy): Eukaryota > Viridiplantae > Streptophyta > Magnoliopsida > Fabales > Fabaceae > Sophora > Sophora flavescens. The sequence continues at coordinate 92,284,479 of CM061063.1, forward strand.
GAGCACCCTCTTTCTTCTGCACAATGGATGAGCATGTGCAAAAAAAAACATTTTTTTTACACTGGCTAGCACTCAGTGCTAGGAAGTTGCGCTCAGCACCCAATGTACAGGTTTTTCTGTTGATTCTGTCTTCTGTTTGCGATCAGCGCTCACAGTGGCACCCGACGCTTACAAAGGGTCATTTTCACCATTCTCATATCATTTCTCCCATTCCTTTGCTCCACTTTCCTTAGATATGCCTGCACAACAATTCAAATCCATTATACCACATTATATGGCTCACACACCAAAGGAACTACTCAATCATCTCAAAGTACTACTTATGCATGAATGCTAAAAATATAAATTAAAGAAGAAAAAAAATGGAGATCTATGCTTGGGTTGCCTTCCAATTAGCGCTTCTTTAACGTCACTAGCTTGACATATTTTCACCCCATTAGGTGGATAATATGATAAAAAGAAAATTTCATCCTTCCGCTTTCTTCTTTTTGGTAACAATCCTGTGTATTTGGCATAGGGACAAGAATGTTCCCATGCTCCAACAATTAAGCATTTGAGATATGTGTTCCCCCATTTTTGAAGCATGTAAAACTCATCTTGCATAGGACTCTTCTCTTAAATCACCAAGGGTTAAGTCTTAGTCATATGAATCTCTTCTTGTATCACCCTTGGCTTCTCTTCGATGTCACTATTTTTGTTTTTCTGTTTTTCATCTATTTCTACAACTACACTTTCTTTTTGTTTTTCCTCCACCACTTCAATTGAGTCATGTTCACTTTCCATTTCTACAAGAACTTCTTCTTGCTCAACCATTTCCCAAACATGTGACTCTTACTCTCTTACTAACTTCTTTTTCTACACAATTCCAACCAATTGCTCAGATAGCATCCCAACTTGAATCTCAAGATTCTTGATTGAAGCTTGTATGTCCTTGAATTTCGTTTGAGTAGCTCCAATAAATTGAATTAAAACATTTTCAAGGCTGGACACTCTATCTAGCGACTCATTGGATTGATGGTAAGGTTGTACATCTTGTTCCCTCATGAGGTTCTCCATGTAATAAGAATCCTCTTGTGCATTGAATTGAACCTCACAATTTTCAAGTTTATGGTGTTCACCACAAAATCACATGTTGGTTGCAATGGTTTCATTGCCTTCACTTGCATGACTTGAAGTTGTTTATACATCAACTCCAATTGGTTTGCAATAAGTTTTCTCTGAGCAAGAAGAGTAGCTTCAAAGATGTCCATGGTCTGTAGTGGATACTTTCCTCACATCACAAGAATCCAAAGTAAAGAATTATAACAATGAACACCAATTACTGAAATGAGAATCAAAACAAAACAAAAATAATGTCCAAATTAGCAATGCATTTGCTTCGTTGATATTGAAATCAACAATCCCTGACAACAGCGCCAAAAACTTTTTGATGGTTTGGCAAGTGTACCAAATCGCGACAAGTAATAGAGTGAGAGTAGAGTATCATTCCCTACGAGGATTGTGATCAAGTATCAACGTAGCCTAGGCAATAGCTATTTGAACGAATGAATGCCATGGTTTCAAGAGATTTATGAATTTTTGTATTTAGAGTTGTCACATCAATGAATTAAACAATAGCAATTAAGGAATGAATTCAATATAGGTAAAAACGGTTAGGTATCGGAATCCCTCAATTTCCACCTAAAGTAAATTTGTTCATTCTTAATCTCAATCCAATTCATTCAATTGACATTCAAATCACTAACCTAGATTTATCCCAAATTCCTTAGGTGATAATCCTTTTGTTACAAATCAAGAACCCTAATTCCTTAGGTGATGCAAGATTAGAACAAACATTAAGCATTTGATTCACAAGAATGTATTGCAATATAGTTTTATTCCTAGAATCAACATCACAGTATTAATAAACTTCATTTCCAATTCAATCACCAATTTTCCAATTGTAAAATTGAACCTAACGTCATTTCAAGGTTGATCAATCCAAGAAAAGCATTAAGCATAGAAGAGATTAATCAAACTGAACGAAATTGCATTGAAATCACAAATAAAACTTCATTACATCAAGATTCAATCAAGTTCATCCTAAACCTAACCTAAGATCTAACAACTCATAGTAAAAAGAGAAGAGAAGAAGACACTTGAGCAGGAATGAGTGGAGGAAGCCATGGAAGCTTCAAATCTTGTTCCCAAGCTTGAATCTCCAAAGAATCTGGAGAGAATGTGATGAACCTAGGTGAGAATCGCACCAAAATGAGCCAAAGATCCTTCAAAATATACTCAAATGCGAATTTATACAAGTTCTGTGCGTCGCCCAGTGCTGAGCACCCCGGACCAGTGCTAAGCGCTTGTTTTCATTGAGAACTCCAATGTTGTTTCCCAACTGGTGCTGAGAGCGGCACTCTAGCGTTGAGCACTAGTTCATTTTGGTGCTCTTGAGAGCTGAGCGCCCAAAACCTGTGCTGAGCGCCCGACGTGCTGTCTGATGCTGTTTCGTTCCTTTTTCACGGGGTTGAGCACCTGGTTCCAGAGATGAGCGCTCGGCCTTCAATCCTACACATTTTCAACATCTTTTTGAGTATATTTTTCATATAATATATCAAAACTCTAATCAAATGAATGTGCACATTTTCTAATCTTTTTCATTCACAAATCCTAAGATTATTAACAAACTTATTCCTATTTACACTTCCAAACTAACATATATTGCACATTCATCATAATGCATTCCACTAAAAATTACATTCGGGTGGGCAAAAAACAAAAATCAAATGCCATAAACAGTTATAGAAAAACAAAAGATTGAAAGAAAATGAGGGAAAATCAAACATTAGAACAATATTCTTCACCCCGTTTCATTTTCAGTCCTTGAAGATCTTGAGCATTACTTGGAAATTGTTGCAATTAAATTTATGGCTGTATACCACCAATACATAGTTAAATGCACTTGAGGAGAAGCGAACCCAAGAAATGGAGCTAAAATTAACGGACCAGTGGGAATGATAATATAAATAAAAATGATGAGAAAGAAATTGTACCAAAAAGTGTTAGAAGTAGGGATGAAGCACAAATTCCTCAATGTGTTGTCACTACTAATGTCGTGGTAGTTGAAGATGGAGCTTGTCAACACAATGTTCATGCTCTTGAAAACTTGAAGGACCTATTAAAACAAACACTATATTAATATCAAAATCAAAATTACATTCAATTGGGAGTGATTTAATTGAGTTGGGCAAAGAAAAATAATGGACAAAGAAAATGTATAGTTAGGAGGAGATGTGGAGTTGTGCCTGAGAGGATAAGTCTCTAAAAGATGAATAAGGAACATCTGAAACGAAAAAAAAAAACAATGAGAGAAGTGAAAGAAAAAGCAGAAATCTTAACCATTCAATCATATCAAAACTGTCAAAATCATACAAAAAATGAACAATACAAAAGTGATACACATTTTATGACTACTATCATCTATAAGCAATTACCATCAGAATCGGAATCGAATCATTTGAAATTCCTACAAAAACACGTTGGGCAGCCGTTGAATATGTAGCAAATAAAGCAAAGAAGGCAATAAAGCAGAGAAGGTAATAGAAGAGGGAATGTTGGGTCGGTGCAATTGAGCTGGGTATTAGCATACCTATTTATAATAGAGTGTGCATTTAAAATTTCAGTTTGTACTGCATTAAAAATAATATATCAAATTTCAAATTTTTATTAATATTTACTGATTCTACGGATTATACTTCCACAATTTCTGATATTTACCTGCTCTTGCAATTCGTGATTTATTGAGGTCATCATTAGGTTAGATTATTGCACATATATTGAGTTACTCTGTAATTAAATGGCATTAAGTATCCGATATATTATAACTATAAGTTGGTGTTTAATTGAAAATTTCAAATTTGGTATCAATTTCGCATGATTTTGCATGATTATTAATTGATTCTCCACGATTGTTCATTTATGATTTGGTATCAATCTCGCACGATTTCGCATGCTCAACATAAGTTCCAATAATTAATTTCAAACTTGGTATCAATTTAGCATGATTTTGCATGATTATGAATTGATTTTCGCATGATTTCACCTTTAGAGATTTCACAATAATTAATTTCAAATTTGGTATCAATTTCGCAATAGTGTGCTTCATTGGTACTGGCGAAATTTTAGAGATTCGCCCATATTTGAATTTGAATATTTTTAGAAATTAAAGGTATCAATCAAAGTCAGATTAGGAATTTAACATGCATTAATATTTATTCCTTGAATCCCTTTCGTGTTGACACATAAGGCTTGATGATGTGTCATCGTCCAAAGAAGAGACTTCCCCCTGAGGACATTTAACTTTATATATATATATATATATATATATATATATATATATATATATATATATATATATATATATATATTCAATAAGGCTAACACCCAAAATTACAAAGTAGGCACAAAAGTCAGAACCATGAAAAGTAACTCCCCAAGCACCTTCTTTGAAGGCAACTTAACTCCCCAAGCACTTTATTTGAAAGGCAACTCAAGTAGTTAGAGTTGTTGGCAGGATCTGATTCGCTACAGGTATGGTCTGTCAGGAAGAATGGCTCATTTAGGTAGTTTGACATCAATAAATTCTTCTCAGTGGTGGAGAGACTTGATTAGGATTGATCAAGACCCTTTGAACAGCTTGAATCGGTTTTCGAAGGATATTGGAAGGAAGGTGGGGAATGGGATGGACACATCTTTTTGGGATGAGATTTGGTTCGGTACCTCAAGTTTGAGAGAGGTTTTTCCTAGGCTATTTTCCTTATCAAACTAATAAGAGGCTTCAATGGCTGAGTTAGGCTAGTGGGATAAAAACGTATAGAGATGGAGGTGGGTATGGAGGAGGTCCTTTTTTGTTTGGGAGGCGGAGGAATTTAGGATTTTCTATGACACCTTGTCAGGTGTGTATCTTAATAGGCTGGAACTGGATTCTTGGGTGTGGAAAGCGGATTCCTCAAATATTTACACGACGAAATCAACATATGCATCTATTTTGTCCCAACAACAGATTGTTTTGTCTAACCAGGTACTAGAACAAGTGTTTAGAAATTTCTGGAATTGTAAAGCTCCTTCAAAGTTTCTAGCCTTCTCTTGGTAACCAATCCTTGAATGTCTGCCAACAAGAACCAACCTACTTCTTAGATTGGTGCTAGTAGATGTTTCACAAACTTTTTGTGTACTGTGCGGTTCACATGAGGAGACTACAACTCATCTCTTTGCTGCCTGTTCAATTACTGTACATATCTGGAAAAATGTTTTTAGGTGGATATGGTTTATAACACCCCATTTTTCGTATAAAGTCTCTAAGTGCTTATATGTGTGTTATGTATATGCCTAGGGAACGTTAAAAGGGTTGAAAAATCCTTTCCTGGCACTTAAGCACGACCGTGCTCATGTTCAGCACTCTCATGCTTAACCATGTGCTCTGTGGCTGCTTGGGCCACAAGCACGGTCGTGTCGGAAAATGTGAGTTTTTGACATGCTTTGTAGAGACCCCATGTTTAACAAGCATGACCCCATGCTCACGTTAAGCACGCCCGTGCTTAGGGAGAGCACGACCGTTCTCGGGTCTGGAGGTTTATTAATAAGTGAGTTCCGTGAGGGTTGCGGTGGAAACCCTAATTTTGGCACTTTTAGAAACCTAGTGCGGCTGAAAACCTCTCCCTACCCCTTTTCCTTTGAACCCATCATAGTTCTTTGGTTTCTTGCTGTTGTTTGGGAGAGAAGTCGCTTGTTAGTGCCAGTTATGGTAACGTGGTCATCCCTCCTTAATCTCCTTTTCCTGTTTATTGATTTGGAGATTTATTGGTTATTCTTATGTGTTTGACCAAGGCTTGAGGAGTTTGTCAAGCCGCTCGAGGGAACAAGAGTAGTTTTGCTTTCATTGGTGTTAGAGGAATCTTCATATCAGGTATGAGGAGAAGGGATAGTATGAACATGTATCCATTGGGGGTAGCGTAAAATGAAGGGTTAACCAATGACCCTATTGTTTGCTATTTACCTCATTGTTGTCTTATTATATGTTTACCTATATTTAATTATATTTGGCATGTTTATTCATGAAGTATGATGATATGTTTATACCATGAATGAATATTTGGTTTGATGATGTTGTTTATGCCATGGATGCATGTTTGGTTTGATAAGGATGATGAGATAAACGTTAATGTTAATAAGACTCTAATTAAACAATATGGCTTATTAATAGTATATGGAATTAAAGGACTAAGTCCCCAATTGTTCATAAGACATGAATTATAGTAATGAGAGCCAAGGTTATTGCTCAATGGTTTAGCCAAGACCCTAGGATTGATTCATAAATGTTTTAGGGATGTCACGACCATCCCGTCCGGGCGCCGCGAAAAGAAGGTAAAAACATAGTAGTCGCCACCAATATTTTATTTGGAAAAAACATTGAAAAAACCATTTATTTTAAGGAAACTGGTCTAAAAAAAAGATAGAGATTTGAGTTTGGGAGTCGGTTACGAGTAGAGAAGGTGTTAGCACCCTACATCGCTCGTTTTAAAAACGGTACATCAAGTTAATTATGCAAAAGAATTTTAATAACCTTTGAAAATATTTATTTTTACCCCACTTTAAAAAATAAAATAAAATAAACACATTAAAAGAGAAAACAAAATTTTGGCTTGACAAAATGATTGTTATGCTCCTACGTATTCCCGGGTACGATGGGAAACTCAAAGCCAAGTAGTTCTTGTAGAAAAAAATTTCATTGGTTGGTTGATTGGTTTTAATTTTGAATGAAAATTTGATTTTTTGTAAATGATTTTGAAAATAGATTTTTATTTCAAAAATAAATTCACCCTTGCACAGGATCCAAGATAGAGGTGCTATACGATAAACCCATACAATTTATATGCCACTTGAGGATCAAAATTCATACATCAACGTCGTAGGTTGTTGCGTGAATTTAAAAAGATATTTATTTCATAAAAATTGTTAAAATTTGTTAAGAGAGCAAAATGAAAATATTTTATTATTTTAAACAAAATGGAATTCACTTTTGCACAGAGTTAAAGATAGTTAGGCTATATGATAAACCCTTACAATTCATACGACACTTGAGGATAAAAATCATATATCAACGTTGTAGATTGTTGCGTGAACTCAATATATATATATATATATATATATATATAATTTATAAAAAGATGTTTTGACAAGACTTTTCCTTTTATTTTATTTTTATTAAAAATTTTTCTTTAAAAAAAGGTCTGACCCCAAATGAAAGAGGGTAGATCAATAAATAAAAAAAATAAAATGGGCCAATGTGTTAATGTAATATTAAATGGACAAATCAACAAAGACACCAACTTGGGCCAAACTGCCATCACAAACCCATCAGTGTTTAATAACAACATAATAATTTTAAAAATAAACAATGAAAAAAAAAGGAAAAAAAAAAAAGAGAATAAGAAGGCAGGATCCTCCCTCATTACGTTACCAACAAAGAAAAAGGGGGACCAAGGAAGACACTGGAAGCAATGGTGGTGCGACGGAGGCGAGCTTACAGCAGGAGCGAGAAGCGGTTCTGGTGCAGTGTTGGGTCTGAGATCCGCGATTCGTGACGGCGGCAGAGGACCGAGGCGTCGACATACGCGAATCTGCAGTTGCCGGTGTCAGCAGCGAAGGACCGAGGCGGAGTTCGCGGCAAGGATGGATGCAGTGCGGTGGTATGGAGGGGCACACGTCTGGTGGCGATTCTGGGCAGTGGTGCTTGGCAAAGATAGCGGAGGAGACGGAAACAAGAATCTGAACTGTTTTTTTTTGGTCTTAAGTACTTGAGTTTGTTGTTATGGAGCTTAGATGGGTAAAAACGATTGAAGGGATGTTTTGTTATGTGGATGGAATGGTGGTTTTGCTGCTGCCATGGTGGTTATGCGGATGGACAAGGTGATGGTTGGGAAGGATTTTCAAAAGGGCATGGTGAGGAGAGGATAAGTGTATGCTATCAAGAGGGATTGAGGGGAATGGGGTTGATTGTAGAATATTTTCCACCCTTTTGCTTCTGTTGTGTATGATTTATATTGACCATAGAAGGGAGAAGATGACAAACAAATCCTGCCAAATCAGCTGTTGAGAAAGGGACGATTGTGGAGCCTTGTTACAGTGAGGAGCAAAGCAATTTTGTCTCCAGCACCCTGCTTGAACGATGTAGAGGTGCAGAGGAGCAAAGTGTGACAGAATACCATTTTTATGAAAAGGATTCAACAATACCAAAGAAGAAGTAAAGCCTATTTTGACTTATACTCAAAAAGGGAAGAAGAGATTAGAGCTACGGTGGTGGGAGACATCATTTTTCAAACTTTAATTATTTATTTTTTTTAATTTATTTTAATAAAAAAATCAGAATAACTTTATCCTTTTCTTATCTTTTTTTTATTTGGGCTTGGATTCTTGGGCTCAAAAAAAGATTGCAATTAAAATTTGGGCTAAATCTAATCATCTATTAGGCTAAGAACAAAATTAGTTTTTTTTTGTTGGTATTTTTTGTATATTTTTTGTGTGTGTTTATAGTAATTTAAAAACATCCGGATAAAATTAGGTGTTCACAACTGCCCCTCTTTACTTGTTTCCTATTGGATAGTAGGTGTAACCGTAGTTAACCTATAATCATTATAAGAAACGAGTAAAGACATGAACTCCAATTTTGTCCGGGGTATACTAGCATGCAAAGGACCTATAACTACAAAGCGATTTCCTATAAAGAACCCGCGGGTTGGATTGCCCACTGAGTTATACATGAAAAGCTAGCAGGGTGGATTACCTGCGGAGCTTAAAAAACAAAGATAAAGAGCTTACGGGGTGGACTGCCCGTTAGACACTCGAAAAGAAGGATAAAAGAGCTTATGGAGTGGACTGCCCATCAGAAGCTCATACATAAAGACAAAGGAGCTTACGGGGTGGATTGCCCGTCAGAAGCTCGAACAAATAGATAAAGGGGCTTAGAGGGTGGATTGTCCGTCAGAAGCTCGAACAAAAAGATAATGGAGTTCACAGGGTGGATTGCCAGTCAGAAGCTCGAACAAAAAGATAAAGAACTTATGGGGTGGATTGCCAGTCAGAAGCTCGAACAGAAATATAGATGAGCTTACGGGGTGGATTACCCGTAGGAAGCTCGAACAAAAGATAAAAGAGCTTATTGGGTGGATTGTCCGTGAGAATCTCGAACAAAGATGCAGCTTAAGGGCCCTATGGCGGTCAAAGCTAAATAAAAATGAAGCTTACGAAGCCCTATACCTGCTAAAGCTAATAAGGGTAACAGCCTATGAGCCTTGTGCCCATTAAATCCGAACAAAAACGAAGCTTACGAGGCCCTATGCCTGCTAAATCTAACAAGGGTAACAACTTAGTGGTCATGTGCCCATTAAAGCCGAACAAATACATAACGAAAGCTTAGTGACCATATGTCTGCTAAAGCTTAACACAGCTTATGGGCCCTGTGCCCGTTAAAGCTAAAGAAAGCTTAGAGACCCTATGTTTGCTAAAGCTAACAAAAACACAGCTTATGGGCCCTGTGCCCGTCAAAGCTAAAGGAAACTTAGAGACCTTATGTCTGCTAAAGCTAACAAAAACACAGCTTATGGGCTCTATGCCCGTTAAAGCTAAACAAAATAAAGCTTAGAGACCCTATGTCTGCTAAAGCAAACAAAAACACAGCTTATAGGCCGTGTGCCCGTTAAAGCTTAACAGAAACAAAAGAAACCTAAGAGACCCTATGTCTGCTAAAGCTAACAAAACACACAACTTATGGGCCATGTGCTCGTTAAAGCAAAAGAAAGATTAGAGACCTTATGTCTACTAAAGCTAACAAAAACACAGCTTATTGGCCTTATGCCTGTTAAAGATAGCAAAACACAGCTTATGGGCCTTGTGCCCACTAAAACATAACAAAACTAAGCTCACGAGGCCCTATGCCTACAAAAGCTAGAAAAAAGGAAGCTTATGGGCCCTATGCCCGTTAAAGCCGAACAAAAACAAAATGAAGCTTACGAGGCCCTATGCCCGCTAAAGCTAGCAAAAACGACAGCTTATGGACCCTATGCCCAAATATGATGCAATGATGTTGATTTTGATGCATGATAAACTTTGATCATTTTTCGCAAACCTCTCTTTGATTTCTAGCCCCTTGAAGCTTCAATCACAGCCAACTTTAAGGAAGAACTGGAATATCACTCATTGATCTGGATTGTCATTTCCTTGCACAACTGATGCTTTGCCCCTTGTCACAAATATGTCTATTTCATAATGGCTATCCCAATGGGTGAGAATGCTTGATTGCTCTTTCTTTTCCAGCATTGCCCCTTGTCAAGAGATTGATGTGTTTTGCACGACCCTTGAATCCTGAGAGAAACTCTAAATACTATTATTATTGATACTTGTTTCGCATTTCAATGTGTGTTTCTCATATAAAATGTATGTTGAGTCTATGGTAGCAAGAGGTGTACATAAATGATAAAGAATGGATAGGGAATAAAAGTATCCGGAAAGTGGTAAGGATGTGAGCAAAAGAATTGAAATGTTGTTAGAATGAAGGAAACAATGATAGGATGAAGTTCACATTTTACTTCAGGTGATACTCTTTAAGATGATAAGTGCTAGCCTCTCATGCATATAATCTCGAGAATCGCTTTAATCAGCTTTCAAGGATATGGTTTGCTCCAGTCTTCATGTATCGAGAGCATCTCATGACTTGCCTATAAATTCAAACTGCCCCAGTTTGTTGCTTTGAGGGGACCTGTTTGACCCTAACTTTTACGTAGGTCGCTTTTCCGATCTTTCAACCTATCGGGTCGCTCTAATTTTGCCTAGGTCGACCTTTCCGTTTTTCAACCCAGCGAGCCCCTTTTTTTTAATATGCCTTTTTTCTTTTCATTTTCTCTTTATTTTTTCCTTTTCTTTTTGAGAGCTATGTATTGAAAAGCAGGACCATTTTGAAAATGATAACAATCTTTTATTGATCAGAATGAACTTTTTAGGCTTGTAATGTGGCCTGGGTTAAAGGGTATGGAAGAAAAGATATGAGGCCCAAATCAGTGTTTAAGGGTTTGAAAAGGGTCAAGGATCCTTGTTCTTACTTTGCACATGTATCAATAATGCTTTTTACTTGCTCACTTTCCATTTTATTTTTTTTCATTTTTATTTGTCTTTTCTGTGAGCTTCTTGGTTCTTTCCTTATGGGTCTTATTTTTCTTGTCTTATTCGCTCATATTAGTCCCTAGTGTAGGGGTGATCCTTGCCCAAGGTTCTTTGAAAAAAATTCAAGCTCAAACAGGATAACAAGGGATGATACAAGTATGTGAAGGGTATAGAAAGATAGCCATTCTTCAATTCAAATCTTGATTGCTAATTTTTAAAAAAATTAAATGAAGACAAAAATGAATAAGCGATAACTCTTTTTCATTTTTTTTTAACTTTTCAATCCATAGAATTTAGCTTGAATCAAATGGACATTTCAATTCTGCTTCTATAGCACCTCCAAAGAAAGGAGTGGTACTACACTGTGAACACCTAATTTTGTCCGGGTTTTCCCTTTTTTTAATTTATATTTTGAAAAGAAAAAAAATATATAAAAACTTGCAAAAATATTAAAAATATATTGTTGTGCATATTATTGGCCTAATTTGTTTTTGCTACAAGTTTTTTTTTTTTTTTTGAGCCCAGCATCCAAGCCCAAGTAAACAAAAAAAAATTAAATTAAAAAGAAAAATAAAAAAGAAACAGGTTTCTGATTGTTAATAATGAAAAAATTGAACTTTTATTTTGCATTCTGGTTCACATCACTCAGGTATTGTCCTTTTCATCCATTTTTAAGTATAAATCCATTTCTTTTCTTTTGTCCTTTGGGTTTTTACGGTCTCTTTAGCAAACTGGTATCCTGCTTACCTCCTCCTCTGCTCCCAAGAAAAGCAAACTGATTTTCTCCACTGTAACAAGGCATCACTGTTGTCCTCTCCTCCCAGCTGTCATGAACTTTTTTTGTCATCTTCTTCACTGATTTGTGCTATAAGTTTGACACACTAACACACTAAAGAAAGGGGGGAACCAACAAAAGAAACAAAAATCAAAAAAACTCTCTCTGGCTCTTCCTTGCGTGACACCCCGTCCCCTGGACCCTTTTTTTTTCCTTTTTTCTCTTTTTCTTCCTCTTTCTCTTTTTTCTTCCTTTCTTTTCTCACGTTCCAGACCTCTTCTTTCTTTTTCTTTTTTTTTTTTCTTAACACCATCTTCTTCCTCTCATCCTCTCACCTTCATCAACCAAGAATCCATCAATCTCCAACAACACACAAATAAAAAGAAAGCAAAACCAAAACCACTTCCTGCTTACATCTCCTTCTTCATTAGGAACCACTACCCATTTCTCACTACCCAGGAAACCCACTTTCAACACATTATGGCAGCCACCACAATATCATCATGACCTTGGTCCTGAGCTCCTCCGCCATGAGCTCCACCACGTCGTCTAGCCACAACCGCGCCTATGCCCCCTGTTTGTGCGATTACTATTCTGCTGTTGTCACGCCACCACCGGAGCTCTTCCTCCAACCGCAAGCAGGGACCCAGTCATTCCAGATCTGTCATGGATCCGCACAGACCGTCTTCACCGCTCCTCACGCTTCAGATCCGACCACCGTTGTCTCCAACGTCCAACCACGCCGTCACGCTTGCTGAGCTCCTTGGGTCTTCTCCCTCTGTTCTCGTTGGTAATTAGGAGAAGTCTCCCCCTGCTTCCTCTTTTACCTTCTTATTTTTAGTTTTGTTCCCTTATTTATTTGGTTCATAATGGGTACTGAGATCACGTTTGGACTTGCAATGGTTTGGTAGCAAGTGACCCAAATTGCTTATCCTTTTTTTATTTTTATTTTTTCTTTTTGTTGCTTTATTTGTTTTGCTGTGATTCCTTTTAAAAAAAAAGGAGGTCCACATCGAGTGAAGTGAATTATTTTGTGAATTATTTTTAAAATAAAATCTTTTTTTAAAAATAAAAATCAAATAAAAATCAAATCTTTTATCAAAATTAAAATCAACCAACTAATCAAATCTTTTCTAAGAGAACTACGTGGCTTTGAGTTTCCCATCGCACCTGGGAATACGTAGGAGCAAGATAAATCATCTTGTCGGGCCAAAACTAAATTTTCCTTTTTTTTGTGTCTCTTTTTATGTTAAAATAATTAATCAAAAATATTTAAACTTTTCTATTTTTAGGGATGCTCTATGGACACGGTGCCATGTTTAGTCCCTTAGATTTGAGGTTGCCCTGTGGACTCATGTGCCATGTTCAACCTCATTTAGTTTTTATAAACAATAAATTTAAAAACGTAAAAATCAATAAATTTAAAATATTAAAAATCAAAAAATAGTTCTTTCTTGTAAATAATTTTTGGGGTAAAATAAATATTTAAAAGGTTATTAAAATGGTTTTTGCACAATTAACTTGAGGTACCGTTTTTTTTAAACGGGCGATGTAGGGTGCTAATACCTTCCCTACTCGTAACCGACTCCCGGACATATCTCTCTTTTTTTTAAGACCAGTTTACCTTTAAATAATTGGGTTTTCTAAGATTTTCCCAATAAAAATTTTAGTGGCGACTCCTCTGTTTTTTATCCATCTTTTTTGCGGCTCCCGGACGGGACGGTCGCGACAGCTGGCGACTCCACTGGGGACTTTTAGAGAGTCAGGCCTATCATAGTTGGTTGTGCAACTTTTTTTTTAATAACTTTGAAAATATTAGTTTTACCCCTCTTTGTTTTATTTGTTTTGTAAATTTTTATATGCTTTAATATATGCCTGTATATATTCTTGCAACCATAGGGTAGAGAATTATTATGTTGTTGGCTGTTCTTTTTGCATGTGTGATGTAGTTTTCATTTTGATAGGTTTGGAGCAGGTTTATATGCTCCCAGCACACACATCACTTACACTTATTTCACACACTTGTAGCTCTATACCCGAGCTTGTGGAAGCTTAAGAATTAGGCGGTGTGTCGATATTATCATTGAAGAGGTCTTGTACCCCCTGATATTTGTCGATTCACCACTTAGGTTGTACCCGATATCATGGGATGGTCATATTGAGAGGGTTTATCCCTACTTGTGGCTAGACTCATGAGTCGGATCCTTATCTTTCGGGATAGGGGCAATCTGAGGACCATGGATTTTAGAAGTCTAGACCCTACCCAATTTTCACTGATAAAACAAACTTAGGGGCCAGACTGTTAAAGTCAGGACTTTAGGTGTGTCAACCCTAAACCTTAGGACACAAATGGAGCATTTTTTTTCTTTACCTATTTTCATGTCTTTTATTTTATTTTTTGTCAAAAAAAATCCACATTTTTTTTCTAAAAAGAAAAATTGATTTATACGAGTCCTTTGTTTTTTAACAAAAACAAAAACAAAAAAAAATCTTCATATTTTGTAACTCCTGCGTTTCTGTAAATAAAAAAAATGGGCTTGTGTGTGTGTATATATATATATATATTTATATATTTAGCTCATTCATATTTTTGTAATTCATTCATATTTTTTGTAGAAGAATAAAAAAAATGATCCATGCATTAATTAATTTTTTGAGTCAAAATGAAGAAATAAAAACAAAATCATTTTTCATGCATTGCATGCATCAATTACTTTCTGTGACAACCACATGAAGAAAAAATTAAAAGAAAAAAAATCATGTCATGCATATGGTGAAAAAAAAAAAAACTCAATCTTCTTCATGCATCTTATGCATCAATTTCATTAACCTCTTGGATAAAAAAAGAAATAAAAAATAAAAATTCATTCATCTCATTTTTTTATGCATCTCACAAGAAAATTTGATAAAGAATAAACCATTACATGCATTTCATACATCTTTGGGTCAATATAAAAACAAATCATTCATCTCATACATTTAAAAAACCGCATGTATTGCCATTGTTATAAAGAAAAAAAATCTCTTTTTTCATTCGATTCTCTAGTTAAAAAAAAACAAAACATAAAGAGTTCATTTCATGCATCTCACGCATTAGTACTTGGCTCAAAAAAAAAAAAAATTTATCTTTTTATGCATCTCATATACTCATTTCTTCCTACGTTGAACATTTATTAAAAATAATTCATTCCATGCATTTCATGCATTGTGCTCATTTCCTGGAGAAAAGTAAACCACTGCACTTCCAATAAAAAAGAATGTCAACTAAACCTTGGATCATGAGGTGGAACTGGAGACAATATTTGCTCAAGTGGCGAAAAAAATGTAGGCACAACTTTTTGCCTAATCATGGATGTTTGGATGTCAATGTGAAGGATTTTATATAGTCCTCTTGGAGTCAGGTAGCACATATTCACCCTCTTATGGAGTGATCTTTGGAAAATCATGCAAAATCGGGATAATAAGGCCCTGACCGAGGAAGAAAGAAATTGTGATAAGGACAGTCCCAATCAACTATGGAGAGTTCAAGATGAAGGCTATGCTAACATCATTAGAGATTCAATCCTAGTGATTGAAAAGAGCCAATACTTTGTGATCCCCATCTTGAGAATTTCTAAGCAACCAAGGCTAGATTTGTTTATCAGGGATTTACCATGACACAATGGTTATGTTGTATTCTATCATGAGATAATTGAACCATGTTCACTTTCTTGAAGCATTAATGTAATGGATTTGCATGCGTACCTTGTCTCATCCTTTCTTTATATCTTCATCCCCACCATAATGTTTCTCTCGTCATGCTCATATATCATCTTCCCTTTTTTTTTTCTTCCCCAGGTACCTTTTTGGTTTGGTTAATAAGGCCCACTTTCTTGAAAGTTCTTTGTGGACATCAATGAAGACCACATGTGCCAATACCTTTTCAAAAAAAAAAAAGAAATAATACAAATAAAAGAGGAGCAAATAAATAAAACTTGGTGAGCACCATCTTTTTGTCTCTAAAATAAAGTTTTTTTAAAAAAAATAAACAATCATGATTTGAAATGAAGATTGGCCATTTTTTCTCTACCCTTAGCAAAATATCATCATTATCCCTTGTTACCCCTTTTGAGCCTGAAATTTTTCTTCAAAGAACCTTGGACAAGGATCACCACTAAACAAGGGGCAAGAAAGAAGGAAATGGTGATCATGAAGCATAACATTGAAAAAAAAGAATTAAAAAAAAAGAAGAAGAAAAGAAGAAGAAGAATAAAAAGAAGAGAAAGAAAGAGGATAAAAAAAAAAACCTCATGTAAAACAGAAAAAAAAGGGGAAGGTTAGAGGAAAACAAATGTTCTTGGAAATCGAAAAAGATCATGGATCCTTGGTCCTATTCAACCTTAAAACATTTGTTTGAGCCTTATATCCTTTTTTCATGACCCCCAACCATTAGCCACGTTACAAGCCTCAAAAGTCCACTCTGATCAATGAATGATTGCTACTTTTTCATCAACTTCATTTTGAGACAAAAAGTTTGCGCTCTCCTAGTTTTTAATTGATTACTCCTCTTAAAAAAAATCCAAAAAAGAATGAAAAAAGAAAAAAAGAAAGCCTGTTAGACTGAAAACCCTCATAGGCAGTCTAGGCAAAAGCTTGGGCAGGATCTACATGGGGCAAAACTTTGTTTTCAAGGGCCTTATTCTAGAGCATCTCCATTATTGGATGCACTACACTGGGGCAACATCATTCTCAAGTTTTCCATATCAAGTGCCCTACATTGGGGCAGTTTCATTCTGGGAACCCTACACTGGGGTAAATTCATTCTCAAAGGTCTTTATCTGGGAAATTTTGTTCTTAAGCGCATACAAGCCCATTTCATTTTCACATGACTGATACTAAGGCAAAATTCTGGTAAGCAGAATCCCTTCTATCCAAAATCAAATCAAACCAAAATGGGACAATACTCTTTTGACCCCCACATCACCTCTTGCGGGTTTTACTTCAATCCTGTCCTTTTGAATACCATTTGAGTTATCAAACTTCCAACACCGAGCGAGAAGTTGCTCAGGCCATATTGTTTTTCCTGTCATACTTTTGAATACATGCATGTTTGTTACATGATGCTTCAGGTAAGGTAAACATGAGTTCAATGATACAATTCAACCGTCTAATGGTAAATATTTGATGAACAACTCTGGTTAGAAGAATTCTGAATACGAGGAAGAAAGTGGCATCCTCAGTTGGAAATTCAAGCAAGAGCTTTGATCTTCATAAATAAAGGTGACAAAACTGTCCACGTCAAAAAAAAAAGGAAAAATCAAAATCAAAAAGAAAAAGAACATAAAAAGTAAACAAAAGGCTCGCTAGACTGAAAACCTGAAAAGGCAGTCTGGGCAAAAGTTAGAGCGACCCGGTAGGTTGAAAACTCGCAAAGAGCGACCTACGCAAAAATTAGGGTCAAATACAAACAAAGTACAAGAAGTCTCCTCAAACTGATAAACCGAGGCAGTTTAAGAGGACAAGCCATGAAAAGCTCCCAACACATGAAGGCTAGGGCAAGTCACATCCTTGAAAGATTGACCAGGCAATCTCATCCAATTGGGATAATCATCACAAAGAAGCATATCTCAGGCAAGAAGTAAAACATCAATTCAACAAATAAGTGACGATCGAAATCAAGGAGCATCACTCCAGCTCATCCTCAATCTCGGTTGCAATAAAAAATCTAAGGAGTCAAGGATCAAAGAGGTGTTTGCAAAAAAGAAAAAAAATCAGTTTTTTTTTTTTCATTGATAAAAAGCATATCATACATCACACATTAAAAAAAAAAAAATTTATAATCAAGGTCTGCATCACTCATCAAAAGCATCTCACGCATCAAAAAAAAAAAAAAAAGGATTTTCACCAACCAAATAAAAAAGTCATCTCATATCATGCATTGTCTCATCATTTCATGCATCAACAAAGTCAACATCACTTCTTGCATTTGTTCGACTTTCGCGGGCACAGGGCCCCAAAAAGTCATGACTTGTTAGCTTTAGTAGGCATACGGCCTCATAAGCTTTGCATTTGTTCGACTTTAGCGGGCACAGGGCCCAAAAGTCATGTTATTGTTAGCTTTAGTAAGCATAGGGCCTCATAAGCTTTGTTTTGTTCGACTTTCACGGGCACAGGGCCCCAAAAGTCATGTTAGCTTTAGTAGGCATAGGGCCTCATAAGCTTTGTTTTGTTTGACTTTCGCGGGCACAGGGCCCCAAAAGTCATGTTACTGTTAGCTTTAGCAGGCATAGGGCCTCATAAGCTTTGTTTTGTTCGACTTTAGCGGGCACAGGGCCCAAAAGTCATGTTATTGTTAGCTTTAGTAGGCATAGGGCCTCATAAGCTTTGTTTTGTTCGACTTTTGCGGGCACAGGGCCCAAAAGTCATGTTATTAACTTTAGCGAGGCATAGGGCCCATAAGCTTTGTCTTGTCGGCTTTAGCAGGGCATAGGGCCTCTTAAGTTTTGTTTTGTTGTAGTTTGGCTTTAGTGGGCACAGGGCCCCAAAAGTCATGTCTTGTCAGCTTTAGCAGGCATAGGGCCTCTTAAGTTTTGTTTTGTTGTAGTTTGGCTTTACCGGGCACAGGACCCCAAAAGTCATGTCTTGTTAGCTTTAGCAGGCATAGGGCCTCGTAAGCTTCGTTTTGTTTAGCTTTAACGGGAAGAGGGCTCATAAGCTATACCTTTATTGGCTCCTATAGGCATAAGACCACACAAGCTTTTTATCTTTCAGTTCGAGCTTCTAACGGGCAATCCACCCCGTAGGCTCTTTTATCTTTCAGTTCGAGCTTCTCACGGGCAATCCACCCCGTAAGCTCTTTTGGCTCTTTTATCTTTCAGTTCGAGCTTCTGACGGGCAATCCACCCCGTAAGCTCTTTTATCTTTCAGTTTGAGCTTCTCACGGGTAATCCACCCCGTAAGCTCTTTTATCTTTATGCTCGAGCTTCTGACGGGCAATCCACCCCGTAGGCTCTTTTATCTTTCAGTCCGAGCTTCTCACGGGCAATCCACCCCGTAAGCTCTTTTATCTTTCAGTTCGAGTTTCTAACGGGCAATCCACCCCGTAAGCTCTTTTATCTTTCAGATCAAGCTTCTAACAAGCGATCCACCCCGTAGGCTCTTTTATCTCCAGTTCGAGCTTCTGACGGGCAATCCACCCCGTAAGCTCTTTTATCTTTCAGTTCGAGCTTCTGACGGGCAATCCACCCCGTAGGCTCTTTTATCTTTCAGTTCGAGCTTCTGACGGGCAATCCACCCCGTAGGCTCATTTATCCTTCAGTTCGAGCTTCTGACGGGCAATCCACCCCGTAAGCTCTTTTATCTTTCAGTTCGGGCTTCTGACGGGCAATCCACCCCGTAGGCTCTTTTATCTTTCAGTTCGAGCTTCTGACGGGCAATCCACCCCGTAGGCTCTTTTATCTTTCAGTTCGAGCTTCTGACGGGCAATCCACCCCGTAAGCTCTTTTATCCTTCAGTTCGAGCTTCTGACGGGCAATCCACCCCGTAAGCTCATTTATCTTTCAGTTCGGGCTTCTGACGGGCAATCCACCCCGTAAGCTTTTTTACCTTTCAGTTCGAGCTTCTAACGGGCAATCCACCCCGTAGGCTCTTTTATCTTTCAGTTCGAGCTTCTCATGGGCAATCCACCCCGTAAGCTCTTTTATCTTTCAGTTCGAGCTTCTCACGGGCAATCCACCCCGTAAGCTCTTTTATCTTTCAGTTCGGGCTTCTGACGGGCAATCCACCCCGTGAGCTCATTTATCTTTCAGTTCGAGTCTGACGGGCAATCCACCCCGTAAGCTCTTTTATCTTTCAGTTCGAGCTTATGACGGGCAATCCACCCCGTAGGCTCATTTATCTTTCAGTTCGAGCTTATGACGGGCAATCCACCCCGTGAGCTCATTTATCTTTCAGTTCGAGTCTGACGGGTAATCCACCCCGTAAACTCTTTTATCTTTCAGTTTGAGTTTCTCACGGGCAATCCACCCCGTAAGCTCTCATTTATCTCTCTGTTCGAGCTTCTGAAGGGCAATCCACCCCGCAAGCTTTTATGTGTAAATTTCAGTGGGCAATCTAACCTGCGGGTTCTTTACAGGAAATCATTTTGTAGTCACAGGTCCTTTGCTTGTCAGTGTACCCCGGACAAAAATTGGAGTTCTTGTCTTTACTAGTTTCTTATAACGATAATCGGTTAACTACGGCTACACCTATTATCTAATAAGAAACAAGTAAAGAGGGGCAGCTGTGAACACCTAATTTTGTCCGGGTTTTCCCTTTTTTTAATTTATATTTTGAAAAGAAAAAAAATATATAAAAACTTGCAAAAATATTAAAAATATATTGTTGTGCATATTATTGGCCTAATTTGTTTTTGCTACAAGTTTTTTTTTTTTTTTGAGCCCAGCATCCAAGCCCAAGTAAACAAAAAAAAATTAAATTAAAAAGAAAAATAAAAAAGAAACAGGTTTCTGATTGTTAATAATGAAAAAATTGAACTTTTATTTTGCATTCTGGTTCACATCACTCAGGTATTGTCCTTTTCATCCATTTTTAAGTATAAATCCATTTCTTTTCTTTTGTCCTTTGGGTTTTTACGGTCTCTTTAGCAAACTGGTATCCTGCTTACCTCCTCCTCTGCTCCCAAGAAAAGCAAACTGATTTTCTCCACTGTAACAAGGCATCACTGTTGTCCTCTCCTCCCAGCTGTCATGAACTTTTTTTGTCATCTTCTTCACTGATTTGTGCTATAAGTTTGACACACTAACACACTAAAGAAAGGGGGGAACCAACAAAAGAAACAAAAATAAAAAAAACTCTCTCTGGCTCTTCCTTGCGTGACACCCCGTCCCCTGGACCCTTTTTTTTTCCTTTTTTCTCTTTTTCTTCCTCTTTCTCTTTTTTCTTCCTTTCTTTTCTCACGTTCCAGACCTCTTCTTTCTTTTTCTTTTTTTTTTTCTTAACACCATCTTCTTCCTCTCATCCTCTCACCTTCATCAACCAAGAATCCATCAATCTCCAACAACACACAAATAAAAAGAAAGCAAAACCAAAACCACTTCCTGCTTACATCTCCTTCTTCATTAGGAACCACTACCCATTTCTCACTACCCAGGAAACCCACTTTCAACACATTATGGCAGCCACCACAATATCATCATGACCTTGGTCCTGAGCTCCTCCGCCATGAGCTCCACCACGTCGTCTAGCCACAACCGCGCCTATGCCCCCTGTTTGTGCGATTACTATTCTCACTTTGTTGTCAAGCCACCACCGGAGCTCTTCCTCCAACCGCAAGCAGGGACCCAGTCATTCCAGATCTGTCATGGATCCGCACAGACCGTCTTCACCGCTCCTCACGCTTCAGATCCGACCACCGTTGTCTCCAACGTCCAACCACGCCGTCACGCTTGCTGAGCTCCTTGGGTCTTCTCCCTCTGTTCTCGTTGGTAATTAGGAGAAGTCTCCCCCTGCTTCCTCTTTTACCTTCTTATTTTTAGTTTTGTTCCCTTATTTATTTGGTTCATAATGGGTACTGAGATCACGTTTGGACTTGCAATGGTTTGGTAGCAAGTGACCCAAATTGCTTATCCTTTTTTTATTTTTATTTTTTCTTTTTGTTGCTTTATTTGTTTTGCTGTGATTCCTTTTAAAAAAAAAGGAGGGCCACATCAGTAAGTGAATTATTTTGTGAATTATTTTTAAAATAAAATCTTTTTTTAAAAATAAAAATCAAATAAAAATCAAATCTTTTATCAAAATTAAAATCAACCAACTAATCAAATCTTTTCTAAGAGAACTACGTGGCTTTGAGTTTCCCATCGCACCTGGGAATACGTAGGAGCAAGATAAATCATCTTGTCGGGCCAAAACTAAATTTTCCTTTTTTTTGTGTCTCTTTTTATGTTAAAATAATTAATCAAAAATATTTAAACTTTTCTATTTTTAGGGATGCTCTATGGACACGGTGCCATGTTTAGTCCCTTAGATTTGAGGTTGCCCTGTGGACTCATGTGCCATGTTCAACCTCATTTAGTTTTTATAAACAATAAATTTAAAAACGTAAAAATCAATAAATTTAAAATATTAAAAATCAAAAAATAGTTCTTTCTTGTAAATAATTTTTGGGGTAAAATAAATATTTAAAAGGTTATTAAAATGGTTTTTGCACAATTAACTTGAGGTACCGTTTTTTTTAAACGGGCGATGTAGGGTGCTAATACCTTCCCTACTCGTAACCGACTCCCGGACATATCTCTCTTTTTTTTAAGACCAGTTTACCTTTAAATAATTGGGTTTTCTAAGATTTTCCCAATAAAAATTTTAGTGGCGACTCCTCTGTTTTTTATCCATCTTTTTTGCGGCTCTCGGACGGGACGGTCGCGACATACACTAAGGACTTCTTCAATCATCTTCAGTTGATGTCACGAGGAGGCTTTCCATAGTTGTCCAAACCAGGATGATTAGTGAGGTGATCAAAATCACACGATGAGGTTCTAGCACTTATTATTATTTTGCTTCATATTTTTTTTTTTAGAGAATCACTTCCAGCTCTATATGGAAGGATAAAGGTAAAATCAAAAGATGGAGAAAAGGAAAGGGGATTCAATGCATTCATTTATTCATATTGAAATGGAAACAAGTAAGCCCATTATTAAAGATTTCCTAAAGCCTTGGGCAGAGCTAAAGGATTAGCACTAATGAAATACTCTAAACAAGATTCAAAGATCGTGTTCCACAGTGTCCTCTACGGCATTGACTCCTGAACCTCCTACATCAAGAGTATTTTGTTGGAAACTTAACACATTTGCATTAATTAGATGTTGCACTTTGTACTTTAAGGTCTTGCAATTTTCAGTTGAATGACCTATCACTCCCCCATGATAGTCGCACCTGACATTTGGGTCAAACCATTTTGGGTATGGGGGCTGCATTGCCTTGGTCGGGACTGGGACCAACAAAGATTTTTCAATGAGGCTGTGTAATAGCTCTGTGTAAGTCATAGGTATCGGGTCAAACTGCATGAGTTCTTTTCTAGGTTGTAAGGCTGTCTCCTTTGATTTGCATTTGGGTTTTTGTTGGGGTGGTATAGTGGGAAAGGTTTGATATTTGGTGTGACACCCTTCAACCCGGCATGTTATAAGCGCTTTAAGATAAACAATTAATAAAATTTAGTCATGATCATACTGGATAAAATATAGCGTTCGTCCATAAGTAGAAAAGTCCACATGAACTAGTTCTCAAAATCGCAGAAAAGAAAACGAGTTTAAAACAATTTAACATAGCAAATAAATAAACCTATCCTAACCCTGATGTCACATATAGAGCTGGTATAACCGTTCCCGAATAAATCCATGGAATACAAATTGAAAACTAACTAACTGACCATAAAAACAAGCCCTAACTATGAGTGGCGGCTCCTCAGAGTCACTCATCTCCGGGCTGCTCGTCATCCTCTGCAAGGTGCCAATCAGGCCAAACAACAAACAAATAATGGGGAGTAAGAATCATGTGATCATAATAGCAAGAAGGTAGGAAGTAAAGTAAAACATACAAACATGGCACCAACGTAAGCATATATCAACAACATGGATAAACATACATCAATCTCATCAACATAAAGCATGCTATGCAGTGCAATGCAGTCCTACTCTGCTAAACCAACAATTCATGTGGATCCACTAAACTCGGGATGGACTTCGGAGTTACATATCCACATTGAGAATCTACTCAACGCCGGAGAATCTATTCCTTGGATAGGCAACGCATCAAACCAACGGATGCCTCATCACAGGGGTGCAAGGAGAATCCACTCCAACCGTGGATGGCCAGATCACCGTACTCTAAGACGACCTCCCCTATGTCGAACATCCCTCCACAACAACAACTCCGATGCAATGCGTATGCAACACAATAACTACGGACAACTGCCACCTCCATAACTCCAACGGAATCAACCGAAGACATCAGCGGAATCGACCTTAGTGGAATCTACCGCAACATCTTTAACCAATGGAATCTACCACAGTAGAATCGACTGCAACACTACAGACCCAAATCGTGGAGTCAAGGGCCCCCCTTGGGACAAACTCTAGGTCCCTAAGGTACAACATCAATAACACCTAAGACCCAAACTGCGGGGTCAAGGCCCTTTTGGCCATAAGGCACCAAGGTACAGCTCAAACAACTTGCGGTAACCCAATTAAGGTTTTTAACATTTTAACCATCAACAGCCAACATCGTAATAACAACGACAATCATCATACTATCATGTTCATATTAAGGCAACCAAGATAACTATTGATGAGTGTGATTTCACCTCACATTTCATGTACATTTCTGCATGTATTTTCATATAGTTTAGGCCATTTTAGTTTGATTTTTGATAGTTTTTACCGTGGAACGGGTAAGGCGGTCTTGTGGTGTTGTTTTGCAGAAATTAATGATTAAATGCCCAGAATTAGCCTTGATGGAGCTTGGTTGAAGATAGAACTTGAAAAGTGAAGAAATGAGCCAAACAGAGCCCATCAAGGCCTAGCCGTGATGACCATCACGACCGTGATCAAGCAGAGCAAAAAAGGAAGAAGGGCTGAAGTCAGAACTGATCACGGCCTAGCCGTGATGGGCATCACGGCCTTGATGCTCCAAACTTTGAACACGCGCCAGGGCAGAACCCATCACGGCCTGGCCGTGATGGCCATCACGACCGTGACGTGTGACTGATCTATAAATAGAGCCACACTGAATAGAAAAGGGGACTTTTACCAGAGACTTGGAAACCCTAAAGGGGGCTGACGGCTGGGGGAAGGCTGAAACCCTAAAAATGATGTTCTCTCCGCTCTTGGACTGGAAGAAGATTGGAGGATTCTTCATGGAGTTTTATTCATCTCTTCTCTCTTTCTCTTTTGTAGACTTTATCATGTGTAGCTAATTCCCCTGCTGTTGGGGTTAGATGTTTGCTTTTTTGAACTTGACTGTATTTTGATTTGGTTTTAATACAAGTTTCTAATTCTTTATGAGTAATTGATTCCATGCTTAATGCTTTCCTTGGTTTGGCCATCCTTGGAATGATTTGTTGCTTTGATAGACAATTGAAAGATTGATGTTAAGGCATGCTCATGAATCAAATGCCAAGTAGTTCATGAATCTAGACATAGATCTTGGGGTTCTTGCAATCTTATAAGTCTTGGCTCTTTATGCAAAGTCTCATGTTAATCCACCTAATACATTAGGGTTTGATTTGGGATTTTAGGCTCATTCCACCTAAGACATTAGGGTTTGAGTATTTCAAAAGGCTTGATTGTCATAATTGAATTAGGACTCGTGTTAGTAACCATTTCATTGCAATTAATGGATGATTAGTGTAGTCTAATCCTGACTGTTAACCACATCTTTTTCTGCACTCCAAGTGTTTGATAAAAGTTTACAAAAAGACCAAAAATATTTTAATTGCTTTGTTTCTTTATTTTATGTTTTGATCCCTTCACACCACAGTTTAGTCTAGATAGTTGTATAATTTGTGAAGTGGTAATTGGCAACCGATCCCTGTGGATACGATATCCGGTCTCACCATCGTATTACTTGTTTGCGACTAGGTATACTTGCCCAGAAATTCGTACCAAGTTTTTGGCGCCGTTGCCGGGGATTGGTTTTGTCAATATCATTAGTAACAAAGGAGGCAAATAATTTAGACATTTTTTTTTATTTTTATTTTCTGTGTATATTTCATTTTTTCTTTTGATTTTTATCTGTTCAAGGTGGATTGCAACACATGGTGATTTATTATTTTCCTGCCTTGGATGGAGTTACAAAATATTCCTTTGGGCCTAATGTAGTCCTGGAAGACTATGGGCTCTGGGGAAATCAATACCCTCATGCACAAGCTTATAGTGTAATCATGAAGCATGAGGAGGAATGGAAATGGAATGAGCCAAGTCCCTTGAAAGTTGCTCTGCAACAATATTCACTAGAGCTATCCATCTCTGAGGCCAAAACAAGAGCCAGCTGTGACAGCATCAAGACTGTGATGCAGAATTTCAAAATGCAAGTTGATGAAATTTGTAAACAGCTCGTAAAAGAATCACATGAAGCACAGTTTGAGAAAAATCTGGTTTTGAGGATAGTTCAAAGTGACGATGAAGTGGTAGTGGAAGATGACTCACAAGAAAAAGAACATGGGTTGGAGAGCAAAGAGGGTCTATCTTTCACCATGCTTGCCAAGAAACCTAATATTACTGTCTTGGATAAATATATTGGTTTGGAGGCATGTGTGGACACTACGAAATTGGCTCAAAAAGTAAAACCTCATGTGCTTCATGGAACACTTATGCCTGAAGAGGTCGAAAGAGGAGCTTATCACTTGCAGTTTGATCCAGGAGGAACCGAGAGTAGATTCATATTGCTTCTGCAAGTGCCATTCTCCAAACAATGGGATCCGGGTGGAGGATCTCACATGATGAGCATCTCTTGGCCCTTATGCTACAAGCAATGGGATCCAGGTGGATGCTTCTTAATGAGTCAAGCTAGTGACGTTATAGAATCGCTTATTGGGAGACAACCTAAGTTTTCTTTTACTTTTTCGTTTGTTTTTGAATTTGACTCTTGAATAATTTGAGAAGATCAAGAGGAAAAAGATAATAAATTGATAGATTTGTTAAGTGTTTTCAGGGCAAGAAGGAAGGAGAAGCAAGAGAATAAGGACAAATCAAAGTCGGCAAACCATCACGCCCGGTAGTGACCGTGACACGTCACGTACCGTGATGAGCTTAATGAGAAGATCAGAAAGGATCACGGCCCAGCCGTGATACCCATCACGGGCGTGATGAGAAGACCCTGAAGATCAAAGAGCATCATGGCCTAGCCGTGATGGAGGTCACGGCCGTGACATGCCATTTCCTGAGGACCAGAATTGATCACGTCCTGCCCGTGATGAGCATCACGGCCGTGATGCATTTTCCAACAAGTTTTTGACTAGGCCTGTGAGCCAGCACCCGCTACCACCTCGGTGAGTGTTCCATTTTTTCTCCCCTCTCCGACTTGATTATTTACATTGGGGACAATGTAAGTTTTTAAGCTTGGGGTAGGGGTATTTTTGCAATTTTTTTTTAAATTTTCATATTTTGCATGTTGCATTCATATAGGCATCGTTTTGCATGATCACATGATTCGGTTACCCCCTTGCTTAGATTATGCATCCGATTGTGAGAACTTTGTGCCAATTAACTTGAGATAGTGAATTCTTGAACCCAATTTTTTTTTATTCTTATGATAAGGCTACAAATAAAAAATGCTTGAGATGATCATTGATAGTTAATAATTAGCATGTGGTTCCGTAGATTTGTGTTGCTCATTGATTTTTAAACTACTAAACGTGAGATTTTGAGCCAAAAAGGGGTACTCATTAAATCTACCCCATTCTTTGTGATAGAGTGTTTATTCCTCTTGGATGTAATTCTCTAGAACTAGACTTGAAACCGTTTTGAAGCTTAAAAATTTTTTAAAACATTTTTGAAAATGATTGAGGCACTAGGTATTTTTTCGGCCTTCTGAGCTTTGATTGATCAAATGCTACCCTTTAGTTACCCAATTTTGAGCTTGAAAGAATAAAATATTTTTCTTGGCACCTTGAATTATATTGATGAATGATGATTGATAGGAGACCTTCTAAAGTATTGCACAAAAGGGTAAAAAGGTAGTTTGAAAAAGTATGGGATGAGAAAATCAGAAAAATAATTCTATTGAGCTGAAAATCTCCCATTCTCCAAATAAAAGAAAAATAAAAGAAATATATATATATATATATATATATATATATATATATATATATATATATAGAAGGGGATAACAAAAGGAAGTGAGAAATGAAAAGAAAAGAAAAAAAAGGTGGAAAAATAAATCAAAACCCAAAAAGGTATTTTAGAAGGTGTCATGCTTTGCAATGCTTGATATTTTGTGTAGCCTTTTGAAATTTCCTTTTCTTGAATTTCCCACCTAACGATTAATCCCATGGCCCCGTTACAACCAAAGCAAAAGACCTCTTGATTCTTAATTGTTTTCATTAATAAAGTAGTGATTTGGTTGATAGTCAAGCTTATGGTAGAATTCATTCCTTGAGGAAATTGAGCGAAATGTCATATATCCCTAAACACTTGAGTGAGGTGAGAAAGAGTGCCCGAATCATTGAGAATATGAGTCTAGGAACCCTAAGCTTCTAATTGGACTTGAAATTGATTGTCTCTTGATGAGTTAATTGAAAAGGCCTGTTACTTGGATTAGTTACTACTCGGGTTCTTGGTTCACTATCCATGCTCTGATTTTGTATCTTCTGGCCTTGGTGATTGCTTGAGGACAAGCAAAATATTAAGTTTGGGGTGATTTGATGAGTGTGATTTCACCTCACATTTCATGTACATTTATGCATGCATTTTCATATAGTTCAGGCCATTTTAGTTTGATTTTTGATAGTTTTTACCGTGGAACGGGTAAGGCGGTCTTGTGGTGTTGTTTTGCAGAAATTAATGATTAAATGCCCAGAATTAGCCTTGATGGAGCTTAGTTGAAGATAGAATTTGAAAAGTGAAGAAATGAGCCAAACAGAGCCCATCACGGCCTAGCCGTGATGACCATCACGACCGTGATCAAGCAGAGCTAAAAAGGAAGAAGGGCTAAAGTCAAAACTGGTCACGGCCTAGCCGTGATGCTCCAAACTTTGAACACCTGCCAGGGCAGAACCCGTCACGACCTGGCCGTGATGGCCATCACGGCCGTGACGCGCGACTGATCTATAAATAGAGCCACACTGAATAGAAAAAAGGGACTTTTACCAGAGAC
Organism: Sophora flavescens; assembly: GCA_030762895.1. NCBI lineage: Eukaryota > Viridiplantae > Streptophyta > Magnoliopsida > Fabales > Fabaceae > Sophora > Sophora flavescens. The sequence continues at coordinate 92,313,295 of CM061063.1, forward strand.
TTGGAAACCCTAAAGGGGGCTGACGGCTGGGGGAAGGCTGGAACCCTAAAGTTGATGTTCTCTCTGCTCTTGGACTGGAAGAAGATTGGAGGATTCTTCATGGAGTTTTCTTCATCTCTTCTCTCTTTCTCTTTTGTAGACTTTATCATGTGTAGCTAATTCCCCTGCTGTTGGGGTTAGATGTTTGCTTTTCTGAACTTGATTGTATTTTGATTTGGTTTTAATACAAGTTTCTAATTCTTTATGAGTAATTGATTCCATGCTTAATGCTTTCCTTGGTTTGGCCATCCTTGGAATGATTTGTTGCTTTGATAGACAATTGAAAGATTGATGTTAAAGCATGCTCATGAATCAAATGCCAAGTAGTTCATGAATCTAGACATAGATCTTGGAGTGCTTGCAATCTTATAGGTCTTGGCTCTTTACGCAAAGTCTCATGTTAATCCACCTAAGACATTAGGGTTTGATTTGGGATTTTAGGCTCATTCCACCTAAGACATTAGGGTTTGAGTATTTCAAAAGGCTTGATTGTCATAATTGAATTTGGACTCGTGTTAATAACCATTTCACTGCAATTAACGGATGATTAGTGTAGTCTAATCCTGACTGTTAACCACATCTTTTTCTGCACTCCAAGCGTTTGATAAAAGTTTACAAAAAGACCAAAAATATTTTAATTGCTTTGTTTCTTTATTTTATGTTTTGATCCCTTCACACCACAGTTTAGTCTAGATAGTTGTATAATTTGTGAAGTGGTAATTGGCAACCGATCCCTGTGGATACGATATCCGGTCTCACCACCGTATTAATTGTTTGCAACTAGGTATACTTGCCTAGAAATTCGTACCAACTATTAACAACATGTCATGAACATGGAACACATACAAATAACATACCAAAATATCCAAGAACATACCATCACCAAACAATACAATTTAACATGTTAATCATTCATACACATAAAATAACATGGGGTTATGGGAACCCCTTTCCTTTACACTAACCCCAAGCCTATGAATACACTACCCTTCTCCCCATACCTGGAATAGAGATCATGATTCAAAAGAGAGAAAGAAGATCCATTTGGGTCCTGTCTCGCTAGCGCTTGTCTACAACCTCAAGAACGACAAATGGCCACTTTGGTTCAACTCTAAGATCAAGAAATTAAAAGGAAAAGATCAAGAACTTGAAAGAAAGAACACAAGGGACAAGGTGCACGAATTTTACCTTTTCTAAAGTCTCAAACATCAAGCACAACGAACCCTATTCGTAGCGATGTTCTCCTATCAAGAAGCAGTGAGGAACGGTGCAAGAACGGGTACCCTAGAGAGAGTTTTAGGGAGAAAAACCATAAGGATTCAAAAAGGAAGGAGGGAGGAAGTTTTTTGAGTGTTGGGGTCGTGTAAACTAGGTTTAGGTCGAGTCTAATGGTATATATATGAGTTTGGGTCATAACGGCTTCATATTTCAGCCCAAATTGTATATAGTTCGGTATTTTGACCATAACTTGAGCTAAAAGTCTCCGATTGAGGAGTTCTTGGTGTCGTTAGAAAGCTCAGAGAAATATCTAAATATTATTGTCTAGTGGTCGAATCCTAAATAGGACTCTAAGATAGTCAAAAGTTCGATGGAAGTTTAGAACAGATTTGGTAGTTATTCCTAGATAGGATCCTTAGGAGATTATGATAAGATCTTAAGATATAAACAAAAATAGGATAATCCTATATTGATAAGGACTCAAATATGATTGGTTGAGGGGATAAAATCTAAGAATAACACTATCTCTATTTAAATACTAAATCACACGATATCTTATCATATCATTCTTAATCGTTTATTATTAATAAATCACATATCATATATTAACATATAAAGTCAAACACTAAGAGACACAATCTCATATTAATGTAAAAAATCATATATTAATATACATATTATCATATGCAATAATATATACACATATATATAAATATCAAACATATCAAATATATATGCCAAAACTAACACATATAAACATAAGGGTGAATCTTGAGGTGTTACAATTCCACCCCCTTATAAAAATTTCGTCCTCGAAATTTCTAGCACCTTAACTGGTTAAATTTTCATCAATTAGGCGCATACATTGGGTTGAGTCCATGGACTTGGAGGCTCCAGCTCCACTACGCTTCCGCTGCGCACTCTGATTCCTACTAGCACTCTGTGGTTCTGACTTTTCTCCTTTATAGCTCCTGCTGAGGTGACCATATTTGCCACACTTGAATCAGATGATGTTCGACTCCTTGCATTGATGGGTATAGTGATCTTCTCCACGTTTTCGAAATCTGACATGTTTAGGAGAATCCCAATCCTTGGGATTACCTGCTGAGAACTGGTTCCTTGCCATTCTGCTTGAAGTCTCTGTCGATGACATTGTCTCACCTCGTTCTTCTAATCTTCATCCTTACTGCTCTGGATCTCTGAACTTATGTGGCTTGCGATCCTGGCCTCGTAAGCATCCTCAAAGATTCTACACTTGTTCACCAAGGTAGGAAAGACACGGATCTCCTGATAACAGATGGCTTGCTTGCTTTCATCGCTCTACCAACCGCAGTCGTTGGAGTAACTCTCAAGGACACATGATCACCTTCCTGGAATTCGAGCACCTTCCTCTTTTTGTCATGGTAGATCTTTTGCCTACTCTGTGCCACTCTCATCTTTTCCTAAACCATCCCGATCCTTTCTATTGTTTCCTGGACTATCTCCGGCCCTAGCACCACACTATCACTGGGTTCACTCCAACACAAGGGTGTCCTACATCTCATCCCAACTTCCAGACTATTCTAGCACTCATGCTCTCAACAAGTCCTCTAAGGACTGATGGTCCTCTCAGACTTCCCATCAGTCTGCGGGTGGTAAGTTTAACTAAGCCTAAACTTTGTCCCTAAAGCATGCTGCAAACTCTCCCAGAACTTGGAGGTAAACCTCGGGTCTCTATCTGATACTATGCTAGAGGGTACACCATGAAGCCTAACTATCTCTTTGATGTACAGCTTGGCTAACTTCTCTAAAGGATACTCCATGTTCATCGGGATGAAATGGGCAGACTTAGTCAATCTATCCACAACAACCATATAGCCTCAAAACCATTTGGAGTCCTAGGGATTCCAGACACAAAGTCCATGGAGACGCTATCCCATTTCCATTTTGGGATACTTAAAGGTTGTAAATTAACTGATGGCTTTTGGTGTTCTATCTTAGATTTCTGACAAACCAAGCATGCATACACAAACTCGGCCACATCCTTTTTCATCCTAGGCCACCAAAACATCCGCTTAAGGTCCTGATACTTCTTGGTGGCACCTGGGTGCACACTTAACCCACTCCTATGTCCTTCTTCAATGATCAACTTCCTAAGCTAAGGAACATCCGGTATGCACACTCTATCCTTAAACCTCAAGACTCCAACACTCCCATCCTTGAAACTAAGGTCTCTACCCTGAGCGAGTAATTCTTGCAGGTCTAAGAGAAACTTATCTAACTTCTGGCCCTCTCTAATTTGATCCATCAAGCTGTTGGTAACCTTCAAGGTTCCAAGCCTAATACTCTTAGGGGTAAACTCACAAGCTAGACTAAGGTCTCTAAACTCCTCTATTAGATCCATCTCCCTAACCATCAAAGCGGAGACGTGCAAGGTTTTCCTACTTAGGACACTGGCCTTTCCTGGGTGATAGGTCAGCTCGAAGTCATAATCCTTTAAGAACTCCATCCACTTACGCTGCCTCATGTTCAACTCCTTTTGATCAAAGAGATACCTCAAACTCCTGTGATCACTAAAAAATTCAAACCTCGCTCCATAAAGGTAATGCCTCCAGATCTTTAAGGTAAATACCACAGCTCCTAACTCTACGTCATGGGTAGGGTAGTTCTTCTCATGGGTTTTCAACTACCTAGAAGCATAAGCAACTACCTTACCATTCTGCATCAGCACACCACCTAACCCTTGCTTAGAAACATCGTAGTAAACTATAAAGGGTTCACTAGGATCTGGCAAAACTAACACTGGCACTGATGTCAACCTATCCTTAAGGGTTTGGAAACTCTCTTCACACTTAGAGTCCCACACAAACAACTGTCCCTTCTTGGTGAGACGGGTTAAGGGTAAAGCTATCTTAAAGAAACTTCTATGAACCACATACAATACCCAGCTAACCCCAAGAAACTCCTAATCTCGGTCACAGACTTCGGCGCTTCCCACTGGAGCACCGTCTCAACCTTAGCTGGGTCCACAACTATGCCACCCTTAGAGATGACGTGTCATAAGAAGCTCACTTCCTCTAACCAGAATTCACACTTAGACAACTTAGCATACAAATGCTTTTCCTTAAGGGTCAGCTAGACAACCCTCAAGTGTTCCTCATGTTCCTCCCTGCTCCTAGAGTACACTAAGATGTCATCTATGAACACCACCACAAACTTATCCAAGTAAGGGTGAAAGGTCTTGTTCATGTAATCCATGAAGACCGCAAGAGCATTGGTCACACGGAAGGGCATAACCAAGTACTCATAGTGACCATACCGCGTTCTGAATGCTATCTTCGGGATGTCCTCGGACTTAACCCGAATCCGATGGTACCCTGACCTCAAGTCTATCTTAGCGCCTATCAACTGGTCCATGAGATCATCAATCATAGGGAGGGGATACCGATTATTTATGGTCACCTTGTTGAGCTGTCGATAGTCGACACACAACCTCATACTACCATCCTTCTTCTTCACCAACAACACAGGTGCTCCCCACGGAGACACACTAGGCCTAATGATCTGCTTCTTCATCAGGTCTTCCAACTCTTCCTTTAACTTAGCTAGCTCTAGAGGAGACATCCTACAGGGTGCTATGGAGATTGGCTCGGTGCCAGACACTAAGTCTATGGCAAACTCAATATATCTCTCTAGGGGTAAGTTATAAACATCCCTCGGAAACACTTCAGGAAAGTCTCGCACAACAGGCAAGCTGGCGACATCAGGAGGGCTGCTCTCTACTTCCAGGGAAGCTATCATCATGTACACTTGGGCTTTGTCTTTCATCGAAGCTTGAACATGACTGGTAGAGGGAAGGTCCGGATTCTTAGACTCCGTTGGAGTTCCAAAAACTAAGGTCTTATCAAAACAGATAAAGGGAACATGGTTGGAAGATAACAAGTTCATCCCAATAATAACATCGAGCGGTTTTAAAAAAAGTAAGCGCACAAGATCAGCTGCAGAGTTCATACTATCAAGAGATAATAGAACAACCTTCCTAAACACCAGAAGCACCCGAAGGCTCCTTGGATTGTTCAAGTCAAACCGCCAAATGCAGTAAGTCAAGCCAAATCAAAGCTATAGGTACTTAGTACCACGTAACATTGTTCATATAAATATAAACAATTCAAACAAGAGTCACACAACAGACTCACGACACAGTCATACCACGTTCGGATAGGGCCGAACTGCTCTGATACCACTAAATGTGACACCCTTCTACCCCGCATGTTATAAGCGCTTTAAGATAAGCAATTAATAAAATTTAGTCATGATCATACAGGATAAAATAAAGCATCCGTCCATGGGTAGAAAAGTCCACATGAACTAGTTCTCAAAATCGCGAAAAATAAAACGAGTTTAAAACAATTTAACATAGCAAAGAAATAAACCTATCCCAACCCTGATGTCACATACAAAGCTGGTATAACCGTTCCGGAATAAATCCACGGAATACAAATTGAAAACTAACTAACTGAACATAAAAACAAGCCCCAACTATGAGTGGTGGCTCCTTAGAGTCACTCATCTCCGGGCTGCTCGTCATCCTCTGCAAAGTGTCAATCAGGCCAAACAACAAACAAATAATGGGGAGTAAGAATCATGTAATCATAATATCAAGGAGGTAGGAAGTAAAGTAAACATACAAGCATGGCACCAACGTAAGCATATATCAACAACATGTATAAACATACATCAACCTCATCAACATCAAGCATGCTATGCAGTGCAATGCAGTCCTACTCCGCTAAACCAACAATGCATGTGGATCCACTAAATTCGGGATGGACGACTTCGGAGTTACATATCCACATTGAGAATCTACTCAACGCCGGAGAATCTACTCCTTGGATAGCCAACGCATCAAACCAACAGATGCCTCGTCATGGGGGCGCAAGGAGAATCTACTCCAACCGTGGATGGCCAGATCGCCGTACTCTAGGACGACCTCCCCTACGTCGAACATCCCCCCACAACAACAACTATGATGCAATGCGTATGCAACACAATAACCACAAATAACTGCCACATCCATAACTCCAACGGAATCAACCAAAGATATCAGTGGAATCGACTGCAGCGGAATCTACCGCAACATCTTTAACCAGTGGAATCTACCACAGTAGAATCGACTGCAACACCTTAGACCCAAACCGTGGAGTCAAGGTCATCCCCTTGGGACAAACTCTCGGTCCCTAAGGTACAACATCAATAACAACTTAGACCAAAACTGTAGGGTCAAGGCCCTCTTGGCCATAAGGCACCAAGGTACAGCTCATACAACTTGCAAACCCAATTAAGGTTTTTAACATTTTAACCATCAACTCAACAGTCATAGCATCAACTATACAACCAACATAACATCAACAACCAACATCGTAATAACAACAACAATCATCATACTATCATGTTCATATTAAGGCAACCAAGATAACTATTAACAACATGTCATGAACATGGAACACATACAAATAACATATCAAAATATTCAAGAACATACCATCACCAAACAATACAATTTAACATGTTATTCATTCATACACATAAAACAACATGGGGTTATGGGAACCCCTTTACTTTACACTAACCCCAAGCCTATGAATACACTACCCTTCTCCCCATACCTGAAATAGAGATCACGATTCAAAAGAGAGAAAGAAGATCCACTCGGGTCCTGTCTCACTAGCGCTTGTCTACAACCTCAAGAACGACAAATGGCCACTTTGGTTCAACTCTAAGATCAAGAAATTAAAAGGAAAAGATGAAGAACTTGAAAGAAAGAACACAAGGGACAAGGTGCACGAATTTTACCTTTTCTAAAGACCCAAACATCAAGCACAATGAACCCCTATTCGTAGCGATGTTCTCCTATCAAGAAGCAGTGAAGAACGGTGCAAGAACGGGTTCCCTAGAGAGAGTTTTAGGGAGAAAAACCATAAGGATTCAAAGAGGAATGAGGGAGGTAGTTTTCTGAGTGTTCGGGTCACGTAAACTAGGTTTAGGTCGAGTCTAATGGTATATATATGGGTTTGGGTCATAACGGGTTCCTATTTCAGCCCAAATTGTATACACTTCGGTATTTTGACCATAACTTGAGCTACAAGTTTCCAATTGAGGCGTTCTTGGTGTCGTTAGAAAGCTCAGAGAAATATATACAAATTAATTTCTAATGATCGAATCCTACATAGCACTTTTAGATAGTCAAAAGTTTGATGGAAGTTTAGCGACATATTTGGTAGTTATTCCTAGATATGATCCTTAGGAGATTATGATAAGATCTTAAGATATAAACAAAAAGGGGATGATCCTATATTGATAAGGATTCAAATATGATTGGTTGAGGGGCTAAAATCTAATAATAACACTATCTCTATTTAAATACTAAATCTCACGATATCTTATCATATCATTCTTAATCGCTTATTATTAATAAAATCACATATCATATATTAACACATAAAATCAGACACTAAGAGACACAATCTCATATTAATGCAAATAATCATATATTAATATACATATTATCATATGCAATAATATATATATATATATATATATATATCAAACATATCAAATATGTATATGCCAAAACTAATACATATAAACATAAAGGTGCATCTTGAGGTGTTACATTGGGTAGGGTATGATGGTTGGTATGGTGTCATCAGATGATAAGATTGGGTTGGAAATTGGGAGATGGCGGCTATATATGGATGGTTTGGTTGTTGATGTGGTGGTAATGGATAATATGAGATAGGGATTGAAAGGCATTTGGTTTGGTACCCATTGTCTAGACTTCTTTTGCTCGGATGCCATGGCATGTGTCTCTCCTTCATTATTTTTGACAAATGGAGCTTTCTTCATCCCAGCAACCCCCATAAAATTTTCAACAATCTTATCACTCCTCATCCCACTCTCAATTCTTTCTCCAATAATTACCATGTCAGAAAAGTTTGATGACACACTTCCAATCATTCTATCATAGAAAGGTGGCTAGAGTGTATCAATGAACAATGACACAATTTCCTTCTAAGTTAATGGGGGCTCTACCTGAGAAGCCAATTTTCTCCACCGTTGTGCATTCTCCTTGAAAGTCCCTGTATCCCTTTTTGACATACTTTGAAGTTGCATCCTATCAGGAACCATGTCAATGTTATACTTGTATTGTTTCAGGAATGCGTCTGCTAGGTCCCTAAAAGATCGAATGTGGGCCCGTTCGAGGTGCATGTACCAATTTGAAGCTGCCCCAATCAAACTGTCTTGGAAGAAGTGAATTAAGAGCTTATCATCCTGGGCATATAATGCCATCTTCCTGACGTACATGGTCAATTGGCTTTTTCGACAAGTGGTTCCCACGTAACCTCATCTTAACCTTAAGATTTTACATTGCCCTTCACATCGCTTCATTCCTCTTATTCCATATTCCATAACACAATTCATTCTTATGTCACTTCTACTTATCCTTACTATCCTCAAATTTTCATCAAAGTCTATCACACTCGAAAAACAAAATCAAAACTTAATCACTTCTCTTCTCAACATGGTTCCCCCAGAAACCTTATTCCAATCATCTAACTCTGAATATTATCACTAAGATCAACAATGTCTTCACAGCACCACGCATCAACTCCCTACTCAAGATATTTAATCATAGTCTTAGTTCCTCTTGATTATAATTCACCACTCCAATTTGATATCACCTCACACATCTCATCCTCCAAATAACTTTATTGCATCTCTTAATGCAATTAAACCAAAAGAGATTATATAGAATATAATTATCTAACTCTTAGCTTTCAAACTTTACCAACAACTTAGTTTTACTCAAGAACTTCTCTTTTCCGCTCACATTCAACTTAGATAAAACTACCATAGACACCTTTATGTAATTTCTTCCAATCATACAATTAAATCTTAGCGATGATCATTTTATCATTATCCTAGAGTTCCCTTATCAAACTCTACCTCGATCATAACAAAATCTACCAAAATCATCTTACTTACTGATATTACTTCTAAAAATTCTCAGATTACTAATCACATCTACACCTCAATAAAAATCCACTCACCTCTTGTCGTGCTTAGGTATTGCACTTACTCTCAGCTAACCTTCTAAGGATCAATTCCTTTCTATCTTATCCATCAAATTCATGATGGTAAGCTGAACATTAACTTCAACTTGGGTCTTAACGCTCGATGTAAACTTTGCCCAACACCTGAAGTAAGTTTTTCAAGCTTCATTCAGAACGATGTTGGAAAATTCTTTCTCATGTTGGATCAGTCCTCTGGTACATACTTCTGTTAGCTTTTCCACTACACAGTGGACCTAAGCAGGTAAAAGGTGTCGACTTCGTCAATCTGCTCAGAATAATTTGAAAAGAGACCTTCAAGACAAGAAATTTCTTGATTTCGCTTTCACGAGAAAGCACAAAGAATAATTTGACCAACCTGAAAGATACGAGTGACCAATATGTAAAAAGATTCTTCAATAGGTTCGTGAGTTTAAAAATGCATAGCTAATACATGTTTACAAACATGACTCTAATAAAGTTCATTCTTTCACAAGAACTTCCATCGTGTTAGGAAATCAAAAGATAAACAATTCCTAATCTCAAGAGGATTTTCAATTTGTATCAGAAATTTACAAAATGACGTTTTAAAAGGAAACAGTCAAGCCAAAAATTTAAACTAGATCACAATTACCAAGGTAAAAGTGACTAGACTAAGTTCCATCAGGAAACTTCTATCATCAAGAAATCATATATGTTACACAACTCAAGAAATACTCATAATACATTCCCAAAGAAGTATGAAAATATCCAGACCATCAGAACCAATGTATAAGTTAGGATAGACTTTAAATCAAGGTCAGAAAGACTCGACCAGCTCTGATACCACTAATGCGACACCCCCTTTTCAGGGTATCACATTTAAGTAACTTGTTACGGAAATACACTCAATAAAATAGTGCTGGTTGCTTTTGGAAAATTTATTTATTTGAGGTCAGAAAACTCGGGTGGAAAAAAATTTCTTCCGTGAATAACTGTAGAACACCTTAATACATACAATAAATAGTAAAGTCATATTCTTAAAGAAGTCACCACAGCATACCATTTTTATTTTCAAAGGGTCTCAATTTCCAAAAAGAGAAACTTAAAACAAAGATAATATTACAACATCCCAGTTACCGATCTTTTCAACATAAAACCCAAAACAAAACTCCTAAGCTGGTCGCTCTACAAGACATTATTGGAAAGACCCCCGTGGTCTTTCCCACGAACAGATACTTCTTCAAGCATCTAGAATCTAAGTCCGCAAGTGACTTAAAGAACTCCTTCGCTTCGTCTGTACTAGTATCCCAAGATACAACGGTACTTACCAGAAGAACCTGATATATTTGTAAGGGTGAGACGCCAATATATGGATTTAACACAATAACCGCATGAACGACTCAAAGGAAAGCAAATAAACATATATATATATATATATATATATATATATATATATATATATATTTTCATCCAACATCAGTTCTTAAATAAACAAGTAGTCATCATTGGGTTTCATACCCGAAACATCATCGTTTAAAAAACTATGCATGTACACTTCAATAATCATCGTCTAACTTTTCCTAATCTCCGAAGATCACAACACCGTGTAAATGAGCTGATCAAGCTCGATAGCCAAGTATATTAGGCACTTCGTGGCATGGAATAATTTATTCATCAAAGCACCATACATACTTCGTAGCACGGAATACCTTATTTATCAAGGCACCATACATAACTTCGTAGCATGGTATACCTTATTCACCAAGGCACCATACATAACTTCGTAGCCCGAATACCCTATCATTAAGGTATCAGACATAGGACATAGCATGAATAACCTATCATTAAGGCATCATACATAACTTCGTAGCATGGAATACCTTATTCATCAAGGCACCATACATAACTTCTTAGCCCTGAATACCCTGTCATTAAGGTATCAGACATAGGACGTGGGCACGTCTGCCAATGTATGCACATAAAACATTTTGTTATCGTCGTTTTCTTTGTGTATAATCTTTCCTTTGCCAAAGCTCAAAAGCTTACGACCAACATAGTTTTCAATATCTTAAAGTCTTTTATTAACAACACAGGACATGCAGTCCGAGTGCTTAGTCACGAAACCCTAGATCGATGCACCAGTCATAGGTTCCTGGTAATAGAAAACATCTTAAATGTTTAAACAGTATACACCATGTATACAGTAGACACCAAGTCTCTAGGACCTCAAAGTCCAAAGGACCCCAAGTCCATAACACAACGAACTTTAGTACCCCGACGTCTCGGTTACTAAGTTCAACAACACTTTTAACATAGTTGAGTTAAACTTGATTTCGGAAAATCGTTTTCAAATGGAAAATTCTTTAATAAAATCGTTGGTTACCAAATCTTGGTTTTCAAAAAGAGAGAGTCACTCGAGTTTTAAACTTGCTTAAAATACATACTGCCGTTTTAAAACAATTACTGTCAATTATCATTTTTAAAGACATTTAAGCCAAAACTTAGCTTTTTCCACTTAAATATTTTTCTAAAATAATAATTAAGTTATTTTCAAAGATTAATTCTATAAAATAACTTTTTATAATATTACGGAATTTCTTACGTAAAAATTAGTAGTACAAAAATAATTTCACGGTTACGTCCTCACTGTGACTCATAAATTGCTTTTACACTAATAAATCATTAAAATAATAATATTTTCAATTAATCCTTATTTTCTCAAAAAATTATTTTAAATCATGATATCTTCCAATATCTCTCAATTAAACATTGAATATTCTCCGTATATCTTCTTAAAGCTTTTACCTCGTTTAATTAATTGAGTATTGACCACTGTCAGGCTTCTCAAACAACAATCAACCACAATATCACAAAAATATTTCCAGGTAGATCATGCATCACAACACATTATAATATAATTGCAGATAAAAAATGTAAATGTAAATCAACCATCACAGGTAAAAATAACCTAACTTAAACAACTTGAACCAAATTAAACAAGCACCACAACCACAAATAAATAATACAGACCACACACTAATCACATACAGTTATTGGGAAAAATCTCTCAGGTAAGCTCCCCTTACCTCTTGAAGATTCAAGTTTTTGTTTCACGAACGATTTCCCCATTTGATCTCCGTTTCCTTCGTACACTCAGGATAATCAATAATGATTTATCCTTCACAAAAATCATCACAAAATTAATGAAAATAAAACAACAAAACTTTCTAAACCATATGATAATGGTTGGGCCTACTCAAGATCATTAGGCTAAGGATGTTAAAAAATTTCTAACTTATGGATTTATAACCCTTAAACATGATGGGAACCTAATCAAAGATCATGAACTAAGAACATTGAACAAAACTCATCTAACTCCATGAGTTAGGGTGTTCGACCATGACACTAAAGTTAGGTTAGAAACCTAACTTGATTTTCATCTCTTGGATTCAACAAACATACATAGTATAAGAATGAATTCACAAGACAAAAGAAATTATGGTTCTGGCCATCATGAAGAAAATAGGTTAGGGTTTGATTTGATTTTCTCAACCACTTAGATTCAATACTTATCATGGTTTAAGATATGAAATCATGAATCAAAACTCAAAAGTTGAAGCAAAACCCATTTACACCTAAACACATAGGTTTCGGCCTTGCTTGGAATAATAGGGAAGAAATTTCTTTTGGGTTCATGCTTCTAGATGATGAATACAGAGATGATTATGAGATTATAGAAATTGGTTTCATATCAAAAGGATTTTTCTACAATTAGTTATGAATTTTTGAAGAAAGCTTCATGAATTTGAAACAAAATGAAGAACATGATGATCAAAGGCATAAACTCAAGAATCTTGTGAAGAGAAAAGCTTAGAATAGCAAGATTAAGAGAGACTACCCCTTGATTATCAAATAAAATGATGATTTGGATGATGTTCTTCACAAAATCACCTTGATGTTCTAAGTGTTCTTGAGAAGTTTAGAGAGAAAGATGAAGATGATGAAGATTTAGAGCAGTTTCGGTAATTTGGACATACCTCTCAATATACTTATCCGTTTTTGATGATCCTTATGTCGTTGTAAAGAAGAGATAAATAGGAACAACTTTCATGGAGAAAATTTTCCGAGATTCATAACAGAAAATGAAGAGATAATTTATGTGCAAAATCTGGCGAGTATGAACACCTATGAAGTTCTTGTGAATTTTTGGAGAGAATGCTAAGTTAGATGAAGAAGATAACATACAATTTGCCCAAGTGTGTTGCTAAAGAGGGGGAGCCGTGGGTTTAGGGGTAATTTTGTCAAAAAATACAACGGCAAGACTTGTAAAAACCAAGTGAAACTAGGGGTAAAATAGTCTTTTCCATGCCAAAATATCTAATTGCCATAAATGCGGCATTATGGCCATTATGACTCGGATAGGATCGTCATAAATGCTTGTCATCTCAGTCACATCAGTGTCTCTGCTATGTTGCCGAATCCCGAATTCATCTAACTCAGGTTTTTTCTAGAGATATCTCGACGTTTTCGCCCGCCGTAAATATAATATTTTAATTTTACGTTAATTTTTTTTTCATAACTTCCGGTATCATAGTAAATAAGATAAAAACATTTTTCATTTTGTTCACGAATTAAAATTAGGTTTTCTGATTAGTAAACTTTTACTGTCAGTAAAAATGCAGAAAACGGCAGGCCGGTTTCCGTCTGAATTTCCAACCAAAAACTTTTCCGTAACCTTATAAAAATATGTATAACATGAAAATGACCTTGTTTTATACAAAATCATTTTCTAAGTCTCGGATAAAATATATATGTTTATATATTTATTACCGATATTAGAAAACAGTGAAAATCGGGGTGTTACATTGCTACCCCACTAAAAAAAAATTTCGTCCTCGAAATTTCGTGACTCAAAACCAAACAGTATTTTGCAACCTCATCTTAACCTTAAGATTTTACATTGCCCTTCACACCGCTTCATTCCTCTTATTCCATATTCCATAACACAATTCATTCTTATGCCACTTCTACTCATCCTTACTATCCTCAAATTTTCATCAAAGTCTATCACACTCGAAAAACAAAATCAAAACTTAATCACTTCTCTTCTCAACATGGTTCCACCAGAAACCTTATTCCAATCATCTAACTCTGAATATTATCACTAAGATCAACAATGTCTTCACAGGACCACGCATCAACTCCCTACTCAAGATATTTAATCATGGTCTTAGTTCCTCTTGATTATAATTCACCACTCCAATTTGATATCACCTCACACATCTCATCCTCCAAATAACTTTATTGCATCTCTAAATGCAATTAAACCAAAAGAGATTATATAGAATATAATTATCTAACTCTTGGCGGCAAGGATGGATGTAGTGCGGTGGTATGGAGGGGCGCGCATCTGGTGGCGGTTCTGGGCAGTGGTGCTTGGCAAAGATGGAGGAGGAGACAAACAAGAATTTGAACTATTTTTTTTGTTGTTTTTTTTTGTTTTGGTATTAAGTACTTAAGTTTGTTTTTATGGAGCTTAGATGGGTAAAAACGATTGAAGGAATGTTTTGATATGTGGATGGAATGGTGGTTTTGCTGCTGCCATGGTGGTTATGCGGATGGACAAGGTGATGGTTGGGAAGGATTTTCAAAAGGGCATGGTGGGGAGAGGATAAGTATATGCTGTCAAGAGGGATTGAGGGGAATGGGGTTAATTAGAGAATAGATGCCACCCCTTTGCTTCTGTTGTGTATGAGTTATATTGACCATTGAGGGGAGAAGATGATGTTGAGAAAGGGACGATTGTGGAGCCTTGTTATAGTGAGGAGCAAAGAAATTTTGTCTCCAGCACTGTACATGGACGATGTAGAGGTACAAAGGCGCAAAGTGTGATAGAATACCATTTTTATGAAAAGGATTCAACAATACCAAAGAAGAAGTAAAGCCTATTTTGACTTATACTCAAAAAGGGAAGAAGAGATTAGAGCTATGGTGGTGGGAGACATCCTTTCTCAAACTTTATTTTTTTAATTTATTTTAATAACAAATCATAATAAATTTAACCTTTTCTTTCCTTTTTTTTATTTGGGCTTGGATTCTTAGGCTCAAAAAAAGATTGCAATTAAAATTTGGGCTAAATCTAATCATCTATTGGGCCAAGAACAAAATTAATTATTTTTGTATTTTTTGTATATTTTTTTGTCGTGTTTATAGTAATTTAAAAACATCCGGACAAAATTAAGCATTCACAGCTGCCCCTCTTTACTTTTTTCCTATTGGATAGTAGGTGTAACCGTAGTTAACCTATTATCATTATAAGAAACGAGTAAAGACATGAACTCCAATTTTGTCCGAGGTACACTAGCAAGCAAAGGACTTATGACTACAAAGTGATTTCCCATAAAGAACCTGTGGATTGGATTGCCCACTGAGTTACACATAAAAAGCTAGCATGGTGGATTGCCTGCCGAGCTTAAAAAAACAAATATAAAGACCTTACGGGGTGGACTGCCCGTTAGATACTTGAACATAAAGACAAAAGAGCTTACAGGGTGGATTGCCCGTCAGAAGCTAGAACAAATAGATAAAGGGTCTTACAGGGTGGATTGCCCGTCAGAAGCTCAAACAGAAAGATAAAGGAGTTCACGGGGTGGATTGCCAGTCAGAAGCTCGAACAAAAAGATAAAGAGCTTACGGGGTGGGTTTCCCGTCAGAAGCTCGAACAGAAAGATAGATGAGCTTACAGGGTGGATTGCCCGTCAGAATCTCGAACAAAATATAAAAGAGCTTATTGGGTGGATTGTCCGTGAGAATCCCCAACAAAGATGCAGCTTAGGGGCCCTATGCCTGTCAAAGCTGAATAAAAATGAAGCTTACGAGGCCCTATGCCTGCTAAAGCTAATAAGGGTAACAGCCTATGAGTCTTGTGCCCATTAAATCCGAACAAAAACGAAGCTTATGAGGCCCTATGCTTGCGAAATCTAACAAGGATAGCAGATTAGGGGTCATGTGCCCATTAAAGCCGAACAAATACAGAACGAAAGCTTAGTGACCATATGTCTGCTAAAGCTAAACACAGCTTATGGGCCATGTGCCCGTTAAAGCTAAAGGAAGCTTAGAGACCCTATGTCTACTAAAGCTAACAAAAACACAGCTTATGGGCCCTGTGCCCGTCAAATCTAAAGGAAACTTAGAGACCCTATGTCTGGTAAAGCTAACAAAAACACAGCTTATGGGCTCTATGCCCGTAAAGCTTAACAGAAACAAAAGAAAGCTTAGAGACCCTATGTCTGCTAAAGCTAACAAAACACAGCTCATGGGCTTTATGCCCGTTAAAGCTTAACAGAAACAAAAGAAATCTTAGAGACCCCATGTCTGCTAAAGCTAACAAAACACACAGCTTATGGGCCATGTGCCCGTTAAAACAAAAGAAAGCTTAGAGACCCTATGTCTGCTAAAGCTAATAAAAACACAGCTTATGGGCCTTATGCCCATTAAAGATAGCAAAACACAGCTTATGGGCCTTGTGCCCACTAAAACATAACAAAACTAAGCTCACGAGGCCCTATGCCTACAAAAGCTAGCAAAAAGGAAGCTTATGGGTCCAATGCTCGTTAAAGCCGAACAAAAACAAAATGAAGCTTATGAGGCCCTATGCCTGCTAAAGCTAGCAAAAACGACAGCTTATGGACCCTATGCCCATATGTGATGCAATGATGTTGAATTTGATGCATGATAAACTTTGATAATTTTTTACAAACCACTCTTTGATTTCTAGCCCCTTGAAGCTTCGATCACAGCCAAATTTAAGGAAGAACTGGAATATCACTCATTGATCTGGATTGTCATTTCCTTGCTCAACTGATACTTTGCCCCTTGTCACAAATATGTCTATTTCATAATGGCTATCCCAATGGATGAGAATGCTTGATTGCTCTTTCTTTTCCAGCATTGCCCCTTATCAAGAGATTGATGTGTTTTACATGACCCTTGAATCCAGAGAGAAACTCTAAATATTATTATTATTGATACTTATTTCGCATTTCAATGTGTGTTTCTCATATAAAATGCATGTTGAGTCTATGGTAGCAAGAGGGGTACATAAATGATAAAGAATGGATAGGGAATAAAAGTATCCGGAAAGTGGTAAGGATGTGAGCAAAATAATTGAAATGTTGTTAGAATGAAGGAAACAATGATAGGATGAAGTTCACATTTTACTTCAGGTGATACTCTTTAAGATGATAAGTGCTAGCCTCTCATGCATATAATCTCGAGAATCGCTTTAATCAGCTTTCAAGGATATGGTTTGCTCCAGTCTTCATGTATTGAGAGCATCTCATGACTTGCATATAAATTCAAACTGCCCCAGTTTGTTGCTTTGAGGGGACCTGTTTGACCCTAACTTTTACGTAGGTCGCTTTTTCGATCTTTCAACCTATCGGGTCGCTCTAATTTTGCCTAGGTCGCCCTTTCCGTTTTTCAACCCAGCGAGCCCTTTTTTTTTAATATGCTTTTTTTTCTTTTCATTTTCTCTTTATTTTTTCCTTTTCTTTTTCTGAGAGCGATGTATTGAAAAGCAGGACCATTTTGAAAATGATAACAATCTTTTATTGATCAGAATGAACATTTTAGGCTTGTAATGTGGCCTGGGTTAAAGGGTATGGAAGAAAATATATGAGGCCCAAATCAGTGTTTAAGGGTTTGAAAAGGGTCAAGGATCCTTGTTCTTACTTTGCACATGTATCAATAATGCTTTTTACTTGCTCAATTTCCATTTTATTTTTTTTCATTTTTATTTGTCTTTTTTGTGAGCTTCTTCGGTTCTTTCTTTATGGGACTTATTTTTCTTTCCTTATTCACTCATATTAGTCCCTAGTATAGGGGTGATCCCTACCTAAGGTTCTTTGAAAAAAATTCAAGCTCAAACAGGATAACAAGGGATGATACAAGTATGTGAAGGGTATAGAAAGATAGTCATTCTTCATTTCAAATCTTGATTGCTAATTTTAAAAAAAATTAAATGAAAGACAAAAATGAATAAGCGATCGCTCTTTTTCATTTTTTTTAACTTTTAAATCCATAGAATTTAGCTTGAATCAAATGGACATTTCAATTCTGCTTCTATAGCACCTCCAAAGAAAGGAGTGGTACTACACTAAGGACTTCTTCAATCATCTTCAGTTGATGTCACGAGGAAGCTTTCCATATAGTTGTCCAAACCAGGATGATTAGTGAAGTGATCAAAATCATACGATGAGGTTCTAGCACTTATTATTATTTTGCTTAATCTTTTTTTTTTTTAGAGAATCACTTCCAGCTCTGTATGGAAGGATATAGGTAAAATCAAAATATGGAGAAAATTAAAGGAGACTCAATGCATTCATTTATTCATACTGAAATGGAAACAAGTAAGCCCATTATTAAATATTTCCTAAAGCCTTAGGCAGAGCTAAAGGATTAGCACTAATGAATTACTCTAAATAGGATTCAAAGGTCATGTTCCACAGTGTCCTCTACGACATTGACTCCAGAACCTCCTACATCAAGAGTATTTTGTTGTAAACTTAGCACATTTGCATTAATTAGATCTTGCACTTTGTACTTTAAGGTCTTGCAATTTTCATTTGAATGACCTATCACTCCCCCATGATAGTCGCACTTGACATTTGGGTCAAACCATTTTGGGTATGGGGGCTGCATTGCCTTGGTCGGGACTTGGACCAACAAAGATTTTTCAATGAGGCTGTGTAATAGCTATGTGTAAGTCATAGGTATCGGGTCAAACTGCATGAGTTCTTTTCTGGGTTGTAAGGTTGTCTCCTTTGATTTGCATTTGGGTTTTTGTTGGGGTGGTATAGTGGGAAAGGTTTGATGCTGGGTAGGGTATGATGGTTGGTATGGTGTCATCATATGATAAGATTGGGTTGGAAATTAGGAGATGGCGGCTATATGTGGATGGTTAGGTTGTTGATGTGGTGGTAATGGATAATAGAGGATGTAGGGTATGAAAGGCATTTGGTTTGGTACCCATTGTCCAGACTTCTTTTGCTCGGATGCCATGGCATATGTCTCTCCTTCATTCTTTTTGACAAATGGAGCTTTCTTCATCCCAGCTACCCCCGCAGAATTTTCAACAATCTTACCACTCCTCATACCACTCTCAATTCTTTCTCTAATGATAACCACGTCAGAAAAGTTTGATTACACACTTCCATTCATTCTATCATAGAAGGGTGGCTGGAGTGTTTCAATGAACATTGACACAATTTCCTTCTAAGTTAATGGAGGCTCTACCTGAGCAGCAAATTCTCTCCATCGTTGTGCATGCTCCTTGAAAGTCTCTGTATCCCTTTTTGACATACTTTGAAGTTACCTCATATCAGGAGCCATGTCAATGTTATACTTGTATTGTTTCAGGAATGCGTCTCCTAGGTCCCTAAAAGATCGAATGTGGGCCCGTTCGATGTGCATGTACCAATTTGAAGCTGCCCCAGTCAAATTGTCTTGGAAGAAGTGAACTAAGAGCTTATCATCCTGGGCATATGATACCATCTTCCTGACGTACATGGTCAATTGACTTTTTGGACAAGTGGTTCCCATGTACTTGTCAAAATCTGGCACTTTGAATTTTGGAGGTATTACGACATTGGGCACTAGGAAAAGTTCAGAGGCATCCCGAAGACATGACTATTTACACCTTCAATAACTCACAATCTTTCTTCTAGAACCTCCAGCTTTTCTATGGATTGAAGATTCCCACCTGACCGATTCACAGGAATATACTGTGGGGAAGAAAAGTTCTGTGTCGCTTGGGTTCCATTGGCACCAATGTGGAAGATGTATGGTGAAGTGTTTGGGTTAACAGAATGTACCATTATTGGAGTGTTACCTTCCGGTGGATTGGCTGCATGTATTTGTCGTATTTCAATAGCATTGGTGGGGATTTGCGTGAGGGTTATATTTTGGGAGTTGGGTTGCCATCTTGTGGACTAGGAGCGGCTGGCGGAACAAATCCTCGAGGAAGACCATATGGGGGATTATTTGGATCAAATGAATGATGGGTTTGATTGCCTGGGTAGACAGAGAGAGGCATCCCGACCCTTTGTTGGTTGTTTATTTGAATGAGAAGAGGTATGGCCGACTGCTCTTCAGTTGAGGCTGAAGGATTCTCATTTGTGTTCTTTTCCTTCTGCATGAATTACATCATTACCATCATTTGGGACATCTGCTCTTTGATTTGACCCCATTATTCTATGAACTTCTGAGTTTGCTCTTCCTCATCCATGATTTTGGCTTGTGATCGAGTTCGATAAGGGTGCCGCCGAGAAATTGTTCAAAAGGTCACTCTAAATTTGGAAAAATGCAATCAAACCTTTACTTGTGAAATGTCAATGCATGAGATGATCTTATTATTTTTTAGTTTTTTTTTATGAATGCATGATATGGATGAAATTTTTTTAATGAATGCATGAGATAAATGATTTTTGTTTAAAACAAAAATAAGAGTCTTTTTCGTAGACATATAAAAAAATTCTCCCTTTGCCCTAAGCTGGGTAAGAACCATGGTGAAACATACTTAGGCTCATGACTGTAAACAAGCTGGCCACTAAGATTGCTTTAACAGTGAAATTTAGGAAGGGTCTAAACTCCTAAAATTTATGGTCCCTAGATTGCCCTTACCTAGAAGATTAGGACCCGGGTCCATGAACTTCACCACAGGGACAAATGAGTCACAATATGGTAGTCCACAGTACCGGTGACAATTTGAGCGGGAGAATCAGTGACTGTTAGGGATGTAAAAGCATCGCAATAACACCACCGAAACCCCTTCTAACCCTATAGCATTCCAAGAATTAGGTATAGAGGCCAAAAGTGTGTGACGTATGTGATGGTGATGTGTGTGCGGGGAGCATTGAAACTTGCACAAAACCTATTAAAATAAAAAGTACATCACTCTTGCAAAAAGAACAAACCACAACACAATTGTTCTCTACCCTGGGGTTACAACAATATACAAAGGCAATTATAAAACTATTTACAAAAAAATAAAACAAATAAGTATAAAACTAATATTTTTAAAAGAAGTTGCACAATCAACTATTATAGGTATGACTCTCTAACATCCCCAGTGGAGTCGCCAGATTTCGTGACCGTTCCGTCTGGGCGCCACGAAAAGAAGGTAAAAACAGAGGAGTCGCCACCAATATTTTATTTGGAAAAAACATTGGAAAAACCATTTATTTTAAGGGAACTCGTCTAAAAAAAAAAGATAGAGATTTGAGTCTGGGAGTCGATTACGAGTAGGGAAGGTGTTATCACCCTACATCGCCCATTTTAAAAACGGTACCTCAAGTTAATTATGAAAAAAGAATTTTAATAACCTTTGAAAATATTTATTTTTACCCCACTTTAAAAAATAAAATAAAATAATCACAGTAAAAGAAAAAACAAAATTTTTGCTTGACAGAATGATTGTTGTGCTCTTACGTATTCACGGGTGCGATGGGAAACTCAAAGCCACGTAGTTCTTGTAGAAAAAGATTTCATTGGTTGGTTGATTGGTTTTAATTTTGAATGGAAATTTGATTTTTTGTAAATGATTTTGAAAATAGATTTTTATTTCAAAAATAAATTCACTCTTTCACAGGGTCTAAGATAGCGATGCTATACGATAAACCCATACAATTTATACGCCACTTGAGGATGAAAATTCATACATCAATGTTGTAGATTGTTGCGTGAATTTAAAAAGATATTTATTTCATAAAGATTGTTAAAAAATTTTAAGAGAGCAAAATGAAAATATTTTATTATTTTTAACAAAATGGAATTCACTTTTGCACAGGGTTAAAGATAGTTAGGCTATACGATAAACCCTTACAATTCATACGACACTTGATGATGAAAATCATATATCAACGTCGTAGATTGTTGCATGAACTCAAGAGATATATATATTTTTAATTTATAAAAAGATGTTTTGACAAGACTTTTTTTTTATTAAACATTTTTCTTTAAAAAAAGGGCTGACCCCAAATGAAAGAAGGTAGATCAATAAATAAATAAATATATAATGGGCCAATGTGTTAATGTAATATTAAATAGACAAATCAACAAAGACACCAACTTGGACCAAACTGCCATCAAAAACCCATCAGTGTCTAATAACAACATAATAATTTTAAAAATAAACAATTAAAACAAAAGGAAATAAAAAAAGAATAAGAAGGCAGGATCCTCCCCCATTACGTTACCAACAATGAAAAAGGGGGCCAAGGAAGACACTGGAAGCAACGACGGTTCGGCGGAGGCAAGCTTACAGTAGGGGCGAGAAGCGGTTCTGGTGCAGTGTTGTGTCTGAGATCCGCGATTTGTGACGGCAGTAGAGGACCGA
The DNA here is from genome assembly GCA_030762895.1 of Sophora flavescens. Taxonomy (NCBI): domain Eukaryota; kingdom Viridiplantae; phylum Streptophyta; class Magnoliopsida; order Fabales; family Fabaceae; genus Sophora; species Sophora flavescens. The sequence goes on from CM061063.1 coordinate 92,336,020, forward strand.
GGCGACGACATACGTGAATCTGCAGTTGCTGGTATCAACGGCGAGGGACCGACGGCGAGGGACCGAGGCGGAGTTCGCTGCAAGGATGGATGCAATGTGGTGGTATGGAGGGGCATGCATCTGGTGGCGGTTCCGGGCAATGGTGCTTGGTAAAGATGGCGGAGGAGACAGAAATAAGAACCTGAACTGTTTTTTTTGTTTTTTTTGTTTTGGTCTTAAATACTTAAGTTTGTTGTTATGGAGGGGTAAAAACGATTGAAGGATGTTTTGATATGTGGATGGAATGGTGGTTTTGCTACTGCCATGGTGGTTATGCGAATGGACAAGGTGATGGTTGGGCATGGTGAGGAGAGGATAAGTGTATGCTGTCAAGAGGGATTGAGGGGAATGGGGTTAATTAGAGAATAGATGCCACCCCTTTGCTTCTATTGTGTACGAGTTATATTGATCATTAAGTGGAGAAGATGACAAACAAATCCTGCCAAACCAACTGCTGAGAAAGGGACGATTATGGAGCCTTGTTACAGTGAGGAGCAAAGCAATTTTGTCTCCAACACTTTGCTTGGACGATGTAGAGGTGTGCACAGGAGCAAAGTGTGACAGAATACCATTTTTATGAAAAGGATTCAACAATATCAAAGAAGAAGTAAAGACTATTTTGACTTATACTCAAAAAGGGAAGAAGAGATTAGAGCTACGGTGGTGGGGGACATCATTTCTCAAACTTTATTTTTTTAATTTATTTTAATAACAAATCAGCATAACTTCTTCCTTTTCTTTTCCTTTTTTTTTATTTGGGCTTGGATTCTTGGGCTCAAAAAAAGATTGCAATTAAAATTTGGGCAATCTAATCATCTATTGGGCCAAGAACAAAATCAATTTTTTTTGTATTTTTTTTTATATTTTTTTGTGTGTTTATAGTAATTTAAAAACATCCAGGCAAAATTAGTTGTTCACAAGGGACATTAATAATGAAACATGAATTAAATTATTAATTCCCAATAATTATAAGCATGAAGACTAAATAAGAATAATGAGACCGATATTTAATGGTATAGTTAAAGACCAATAGGATTGATCTTTGAATGCCCTAGGAAACTTAGCAAGGGTTTTCCAACCCTTCTGCCCCGAAACAGTACGGCCATGCTCCAGTGAGCACGACCGTGCTCAATAGACAGCACGATCGTGCTGAAATTAAAGTCTAGCACGTCCGTGTTAGGGGCAGCACGACCGTGCTCCCCCAAGAAGAACATATGTTGATTTAGGAACAAGGGTGGTCTCGCCCAAATTGTTCCCTATGATGTAATAAGACACCAATCGAAGTAAAGACAGATAGATAATTTAATGAAGACTTAACAAGATAATTAATTACAAACATTAAGATGGTTAAGACGGTAATGATGGGTTACCACACGTTGTTATACTTTGGTGCTTATTGGCCAAAGTAGCCTTGATGCTTATTGGTCAAGGTATTGTTGATGTTGTACCTTCGTGCTTATTGGCCAAGGGGGCCTTGATGCTTATTCGTCAAGGTGTTGATGGTGTTAAACTTTGGTTCTTGTTGGCTAAAGTGGAGGTGGTGGTTTGATTGTTGTGGTTGTTGCTCATGCATTCACGCATTAGAGATGTTAGTGGGGGAATCTCAACATAGGGGAGGTCGTCCAAGAGTAAGGCGATCTGGCCATCAGCGGTGATTCATCCGAGAGTTAGGTGAATCGTGGCACCCCATGGTGGCGCGTCCCTAGAGTATGGTGCGTCAGCTATCCAAGGGGTTCACCCATGGTTTGACGAACTACCGTCGTTGGTGCTTATTGGCCAATGTGGATATGTAACTCCGACGTTGTCTTCCTGAGGTAGTTTGGATCCACATGCATAACGGAGTAGTGGAGTAGTACTGCCCCTCATAGCATATACTGTTTGAGATGATGTAAATAATATGATGTTATATAAAAGTTGTTATGCTATAACATGCTATATTTGTGATGTATGCTCATCTTGCTAACTGCTTCCTTTGCCGTTGTGTTTTATACATGTTTCTTACACCCCGTTTTCTGTTGTTTACTTTGCATGTATCTCTTTATTGGTGAGTGCGCGAATCCGTAAGTGAATGGTTTCGTTATCAAGTAATAAAAAGATCGAACCCACAGAGACCATGATCTTGAATAGCAATTAATTATTAAATCAATTTAACTAAATAAGAAAATATTTGAAATCATAATCAAGTAGCAAATCAAATTTAAAGTTGCAATTAAAACGAAATCAAGAACAAAATAGGAAAGTAAATCAAATCTGAGATTTTTCAATATCGAAAGAGACTCCCAGGAATTGGGTTACCAACAAGACTGCTCATGCTACTAAATTGACTACCCCTCTTGTTAATTATCAAAATTTATTTGAAGATGAATTTATCCTAAATAAGTTAATGTTCCCTCTCGGGATACAAGAACCGTGCCCAATTAAACCAACCCCTACTCTCGTGGTAATTGAATTTAAATCGAACCCTTTAAGCTTTGTGACAATTCAGTGAACCCTCGAAGGACCGCTTCTAACTCTCGTGATTCAAGTCCTAAGTTTGATTCCTATAGATCCGATACCTAAGTTCACCGCTAGGTTCCTCCTTAGAGTATCTATGACATGCAAATAAGTGCGCACCAAATTCACAAGTAATTCATGCAATATGAATTAAATCGAAAGCGAATTGAAATTAACAAGAAGTAAAACATCAATTCATAACATAAAACAAATCTTGGGCATAGCCGCGAGAAGAAGAGATTGAGAAGAAGAGAAATCCTAGTTTTTGCCTAAGGTAGCAGCCCAAGGGATCCCTATTTTTGAGCCTTAGAGTCCTATTTATAATGTAGGGTAACTTGGGATTAAATTTGTTACAAAATCAGATCAAATCAGCAATTAAATTTCCAGATATTGCGCGTCACGACCAGGCCGTGATGGGATCTGACTTGGAGATGGCTTCGTTGCTTGGTCTGTCACGGCTATGACCACCATCACGGCCTAGCCATGATCAGTTCTGCCTGTGAGGGTCTGGTTCAGTTGGCATGTCACAGTTCTGAGTTTAACCTTCTTTCTTTTTAGCCCTACTCGATCATGGCCGTGATGGCTGTCACGGCTAGGTCTGATGGGCTCTGTTTGGCTCATTTTTCTTGTATTTCAAACTCCGTCTTTGTGCAAGCTCCAACATAACTGATCCTGAGCATTTTAATCTTCTATTCCTGCACACAAACACCACAAAACCACCTTATCCGTTCCAAGGTATAAACTAACAAAAATCAAATTAAATATGCCTAAACTATATGAAAATGCATGCAAAATGTCAAGGAAATATGAGGTGAAATCACACTCATCAAACTACCCCAAGTTTAAGATTTTGCTTGTCCTCAAGCAATGACTAAGGCCAGAAAAAGTAAACAATCAGAGCATGGACAGTGAACCAAAAACCCGAGTAACAAATCCAAGTAACAGGCATATCCAAATAAGTAACCAAGAGATAATCAATTTCAAGTCCAATTAGAAGTTTAAGTTCTCTAGATTCATGTCTCTCACTAATTCGGGCATTCTTCCCACCTCACTCAAGTGTTTAAGGGTATATGACAATTCATTCAATTTCTCGAGGAAGGTACCCTACCGTAAGCTTGACTATTAACCAAATCTCTACTTTATTAATGAAAACACATAAGAATCAAGAAGTCTTTTATTTTGGTTGTAACGGGGCCATGGGGTTAATTGATAGGTGGGGAAATCAAGAAAAGGAAAATTCAAGAAGGCTAAACAAAAATATCAAACAATGCAAAGCATGACAACTTTCTAAAATACCTTTTTGGGCTTTAGTTCACTCTTCCATATTTCTTTCTTTTTTTTATTTTATTTCTCACTTTATTTTTCACATCCCCTTCTCCAGTATTTATTTATTTATTTATTTGGAGAAGGGGAGATTTTCAACTTAAGAGAAATATTTTTCTAACTTTTTCATCCCACAATTTATTTTTTAAACCACCTTTTTGCCCTTTTTGCAATACTTTAAAAGGTGCCATACCAAGCATCACTCATCAAAATAAATTAAGGTTCCAAGAAAAGTATTTTATTCTTTTAGGCTCAAAACTGGGCAACTAAGGGGTAACATTTAATCAGTCAAAGCTCATAAGGCCAGAAAAATACCTAGTGCCTCAATCATTTTCAAATACATTTTCAATTTTTTTTTAAGTTTCAAAACGGTTTCAAGTCAAGTTCTAGAGAATACAATCCAAGAGGAATAAAACACTCAATCACAAAGAATGGGGTAGATTTAGTGAGTACCCTTTTTAGGCTCAAAAATCTCACATTTAGTAGTTTAAAATCAATGAGAAACACAAATCCAAGGAACCACATGCTAATTATTAACTATCAAAAGATCATCTCAAGCATTTTTATTTTTAGCCTATCACAAGAATACAAAAATTGGGTTAAAAAATTCATTGTCTCAATTCATTTGGCACAAAGTTCTCACAATTGGATGCATACTCTAAGCAAGGGGCAATCTAATCATGTGATTAAGAAAAACTACGTTTATATGAATGCAACATGCAAAATGCAAACAAAAAAAATAAATGCAAAAATACCCCTACCCCAAGCTTAAAAACTTACATTGTCCCCAATGTAAATAATCAAGTCGGAGAGATGAGAAAAATGGAAAAACTCACCGAGGTGGTGGAGGGTTTTGGCTCAGATGCCAGTCATAGAGCTGCTGGAAGACGTGTCATGGTCATGAAATTCATCACGGGTAGGCCGTGACCAGTTCTGGTGTCAAGCGAGTCCCCCATCACGGGTGTGATATACATCACGGCTGGCCTGTTGGTCGCGCTGTCGCGCACGCGCCAAAAAGCGAGCGGTTTTATAAAAATGTAGTTTAGGGCGACAACTTGGATGTCGTCTCACAAGGACTCTTGAAGTGTTATTTACCACAAAAATCAGTTTTTTTTTGGGGGGGGGGGGGGGGGGTTTGGTTTTAATTGCAAATGGAAAACAATGCAAAAACAGAACAATAAAACAAAGCAATTGAAAAGGTTATCAAATAGCTAAAGACGATTAATCTACTGTTCTCGAATTCTCAACTATCATCGGTTCATGTAATTCCAAGCCCTAAGCAGATTCTAATCCCCTCCCGGTTGTAGCAACAATTTACAAACGAAATCGCTACTACGGATATATGTTCCTATTCCCGAATTAAACAAACGGGGTTAAGCCCTCATGAACTAAACGAACATGAATGAACACACGCGAATTAAACAAACGCGATTAAGTATAGGAACATAACATCACCGAAATGAATCAACACAACACTATACACTCCTGAATTAAACAAACAGAAATGTATAATATGGTATTGAAAAGGGAAAAGCAAGTAAAATAGGAATTACAAAACCTCAAGTGTAGTGAAATTCGATTACAGTAGATCAATCTAAGAACTTAGTTCTCCATAAAACGAAATACACAGAAAATATGTAAAGAAAACAGTGGAGAATCAAAAGTCTTTCTAATCTGCCCAGAAAATCCTTTTATAGTATTCAGAAACTGAGCCCACTCGTGAGGCGAACCCTAACTCACGAGGCGAATATCATGAACAGTCTGCAACGTTTGGTCTTCTCGCGGGGCGAAGAACTGCTCGCGTGGCGAGGAATGGAAGAGTCATGGCTTCTGGTCTTCAGTCTCGCGAGGCGAGACATGAATCCGCGAGGCGACACAGAACGGGTTGCATTTCTCTGGAACAGTCAGCTATCAAGGTCGCGAGGCGAGGTGTTGTTCGCGGAGCGAGCTAGAGAGGATGACATTTTTGCTGTTCAGCTGGCTTTCAGGTTCGCGAGGCGAGAAAACTCTCGCGAGGCGAACTCCTCCAGACTTGAAATTTCCCTGATTCTTTATTCTCTTGACTTCTAACTTAACCTGAAAACAATAGAATAGCCATAAGTGCTTTATTTGACTCAAAATTGGCTAAATTAACCTAAAACTACTTAAGAGACTCAAAACCTTGCTTGAGGACAATCTAATCTAATTTGGGTGAAAATGAGATATAATTAGCACAAAACTCTGGTCATACTAGCCATAAAACTAGATGAGCCAGAGGCTCATCAAAATACCCCAAACTTAAACTTTGCTTGTCCCCAAGCAAACTACAACTCAAAAAACAAAAAGACTCAAGACATGGCAAGCTTAAAAGATTCAATCAACTCTGCACAAATTTCAAGCAATTTCAACAAAATAATTTTTCCTTCAATGTCCCCCCTTTCAAACAAAGTAATCCCCACATGCAATTACTCTAAACAATTGATAATTTCATCATTCAAACAATCAGTAATCTAAGCAAGGGATCCAAGTTACACACAAGAGGGAGATCACCAAATTCAAACAACTGCCTTCCTCACAAGGGCATTTAGTTTCACTCAATCGCTCAATTTTTGTCGAGGCTAACAACATTTCACTCAGCTTCACTTTTCAAGAACACTTCTCATAAATTTGATTTTCATCTCCAAATGATTCCCACAGAAAACATGCATGCAACATTAAAAAGTCTTTTATGGGTTGTAATGGGGTCTGGCTAATGGTAGGATATACAAGGGTACTAGGCTGAAGACCCTAGGAACTAGGAGAGCATGACATTTTATACACTTTGAATTTCCACTCAAGTTCCTTTTTTCATTTTTCAATTGCCTTGGGTGACTACAGCCTTTTTATTCAAATAGCCTTTTTGAATTTTTTTTACAACCTTTTTATTTTTCTTTTTCCTTCTTCTCAATCCCAAACAACACATTACACCTTGTAGCCACCCCAAACTTAGTTTCTTGCAAACATCCTCTTGTCAAGATTCCATGATCCCCTAATCCTAAGATCGGTTAACATGGTTTTCCAGATTTTAGCTTATAACATAAGGTCAACAAGAATTAACAGGCTAATTAGGCTCAAAGGGCTAACTAGGGAACATGCATTAGGGATGGTTATTTTAGGCTAAGTAGCTATTTACAAAGAAAATGCCTAAATCATTTGAAGCAAACACAAAAACATGCAAACCAAGAAGAGACTCAAGCAAATTCAGGAAAGTGCAACTTGAAAGTGATTCTCACAGTTAAAAACATGTTGGAGGCTCGAATCCTCACCTGGACATTTTTGCAAATTGTTTGATCGAGATTCTATCCCTAGTGTATGCTTCCCTTCACCCCAAACTTATCATAAATCATGCCATCACAACAAAATCTCACAGTTCAGTTTTCAATCACATGGGGATCACTTTTCAAAAACAAAAATTTTTTCAGCCTAGGGGGAATCATCACATAAATCATGCAATCAATCTGTGCAAAATCATCAAAATCAATCAAACTTGCCAACATAAGACTCAACACAATTTATTCAAACACAAGACCAACCAAACACAAAACAAAGCTACAATTAGTTCCCTCCCCCACACTTAAAACATACATTGTCCCCAATGAACAACATAACTATAAATTCAGAGTGAGGGAAAGGAAAGGGTTCTCCCCGATCAGGTGGCAGTGTAGATGGGACTGCCTGGATCCCATTGCTTGCATAAGTCCCTAATGATGGACAAAGAGAGGGAGTTCATTCCATGGTCTCCTAACTTGCAGCCTTGATACAGGAGTGAGCACTTGACATTGATGGTGACCTTGCCCAATGCGGCGGACTCAACACTTACTCTTGGGTCAAAGATGACCGCTTTCTCAACAAAGTCCTCCAAATAAAATTGGGGATCAACCCCTTGGACTGGCCATGGTGCAAAATCCAGTCCCTCTGGTGGTTCCACAGGGGGAGGTGGCAGATAGGTAGGGAGGGTCTCCGGTGCTGCTTCATCTTCTGCACGTTCCTCATTCACTGCACTGACTAATCCATCACCTGCTAAACATGAAGCAATCTCAGCACACACCACACAATGGTTAGTGTTAGTACAATCAGGACATGAAAAAATATCATCAAAGCCAGAATTAAATGGAAAATTAGAAACAAGGTCCTCATGGGTGTCATCAATAATCTCAGAAAGCAACTCTAATTGGAAAATAGAGTGCTCCTCCAATGGATGTTTCCCAGCATCAAAGATGTTAAACTTTGCCACAATATCACCAAACTCCATAGACATGGTCCCATCATCAACATCAATCTTAGTCTTAGCTGTCTTCATGAACGGTCTGCCCAGGATTATTGGTGATCTACTGGAATGTGTCTCTCCTGCCATGTCCAGGATGTAGAAGTCAGCAGGGAAGATCAGCTCATCAACTTGTACCAGCACATCTTCTACCATTCCCATGGGGCGGGCACTGGTCCTGTTGGCCAACTGGATGGTGAGACTCAGATATCGCAAGGGACCAAGATCAAGGTTATTGAAAACAGAGGTGGGCATGACATTTATGGAGGCTCCCAAATCCAACATGCAATTTTCAAATTTTCTGTCCCCAATAATGCATGGAATAGTAAAAGTGCCTGGATCCTTGCACTTCTGTGGTAGTGCCTGAGTGGGGGCTGAAACAGTAACTCTTTCTGGTGCAGGCTTAGACTGGATAAGAGCTGAAACATTTCTTCCCAAATTAACCCTCTCATTACTCTTCAACCTTCTCTTGTTGGTGCATAGATCCTTCAGAAATTTTGCATACTTGGGCACCTGCTTGATCACATCTAGAAGGGGAATATTCACAGCTACCTTTCTGAACACATCTAAAATTTCCCTCTCCTTGTCTTCCCCACCAATCTTCTTATTTTCTTGCAATCTCTGTGGGAAGGGGATTGGTGGTATGTACACTTTCTCAGCTTCAACATCAACAGTAGGCTCAGGAGTTACCTCAACAGTTTCTTCATCTTTTCCAGAGGCTGCTTCAACAACTCTTCCAGATCTCAGAGAAATGGCACTCACATTAGGATTGGAGACATTGGGATTTATCACTGTTTGTGTCGGCAGTTGACTTGATCCTTGAGCTTGTTGTATATTGTTTATGGATATGGCAAGTCATCCAATCTGGGTCCGCAAATCTTGAATGCTAGCATCTTGTCACCGCTGAAACTGTCCAATCTGTCCAATCTGTGTGGTCAAAGTCTGAATACTAGTATTTGTTTGCTGCTGAAACTGGAGATTATTTGCAGCCAATTGCTTGATCATGTCCTCTAGGGAAGGTTCGGAAGGTGCAGAAGTGATCACTTGAGGAGGATTCTGTGGTGCTGCCATTGGTTGTTGTTGGGATGAGTTCCCATACCGAAGATTAGGATGATTCCTCCAATTGGGGTGATACCTATTTGTGGAGAGGTCAGGAGTGCTGTACCGGTTCTGACTGTTGCCTTGATTGTAAGGATGGACTGCATAAGCCCGAGACAATTCAGTAACCAACCCTTCTCTCAGAATGGGGCATGCATCAAACGGGTGCTCAGGAGAGTTGCACATGCCACACAACCTTGCAGGCTGAACTCTATCCATTGCCAATTTCTCCACCAAAGAAGTGAGCCTATCAATTCTATCATCAACGGCCTGGTTGGAAGAAGAACTGTGGACCTCATGCACACCTCTTGTCTCAACAGAATTTCTTCTGGTTGTAAACTGCTGGGAGTTCAGTGACATATTTTCAATTAATTGATTGGCAGCAGCTGGAGTCTTGTCAACAAGTGCTCCCCCACTAGCAGCATCCAAAATGTTTCTATCCATCGGTAGTAACCCTTCATAAAAATACTGGATAAGAAGCTGCTCGGAAATCTGATGCTGAGGGCAACTGGATATCAACTGCTTGAATCTCTCCCAATATTAAGCCAATGACTCATTTCCTTGTCTGATGTCACATATTTCCTTCCTGATTGACGCAGATCTGGAGGCAGGAAAATATCTCTCTAAGAAAACCTTCTTCAAATCGTTCCAGGTAGTAATAGAATTTGGCTCAAGATATAACAGCCAGTCCCTTGCAGCTCCCTGCAGTGAGAACGGGAAAGCTTTCAGCTTGATGTTATCCTCAGTTACTCCCTCTGATCTCAAGGTTGTGGAGCAGACGACCTGGAATTCCTTCAAATTCTTGTGTGGATCCTCACCTGCAAGACCACTAAACTTTGGCAACAAGTGAATGAAACCAGATTTTAATTCAAAAGGAGTATCAGCACCAGGATATGCAATACACAAGCCATTATAATTAACATCAGGGGCAGCAAGCTGTCTTAATGTCCTTTGGTCACCCATATTGTCAAAAACAGTTTTAGAATTAGAATCACCACTAGTGCTAGCCAGAATTTCTCTACGGCGTGTGTGCAGTGTTCTTTCAATTTCAGGATCAAAATCACACAATTCAGGGCAAGTAGACCTAGTAGCCAGACCAATTCAAAACAAAAACGAAAATAAAAGAAAGAAAGGGAAAAAATAAAATGCGAAAAATAACAAACAAGAGTCCCCGGCAACGGCGCCAATTTTTGGTCGCGCTGTCGCGCACGCGCCAAAAAGCGAGCGGTTTTATAAAAATGTAGTTTAGGGCGACAACTCGGATGTCGTCTCACAAGGACTCTTGAAGTGTTATTTACCACAAAAATCAGTTTTTTTGGGGGGGTTTGGTTTGAATTGCAAATGGAAAACAATGCAAAAACAGAACAATAAAACAAAGCAATTGAAAAGGTTATCAAATAGCTAAAGACGATTAATCTACTGTTCTCGAATTCCCAACTATCATCGATTCATGTAATTCCAAGCCCTAAGCAGATTCTAATCCCCTCCCGGTTGTAGCATTAATTTACAAACGAAATCGCTACTACGGATATATGTTCCTATTCCCGAATTAAACAAATGGGGTTAAGCCCTCATGAACTAAACGAACATGAATGAACACACGCGAATTAAACAAACGTGATTAAGTATAGGAACATAACATCACCGAAATGAATCAACACAAAACTATACACTCCTGAATTAAACAAATAGAAATGTATAATATGGTATTGAAAAGGGAAAAGCAAGTAAAATAGGAATTACAAAACCTCAAGTGTATTGAAATTCGATTACAGTAGATCAATCTAAGAACTTAGTTCTCCATAAAACGAAATACACAGAAAATATGTAAAGAAAACAGTGGAGAATCAAAAGTCTTTCTAATCTGCCCAGAACAACCTTTTATAGTATTCAGAAACTGAGCCCACTCGCGAGGCGAACCCTAACTCGCGAGGCGAATATCATGAACAGTTTGCAACGTTTGGTCTTCTCGCGGGGTGAAGAACTGCTCGCGTGGCGAGGAATGGAAGAGTCATGGCTTCTGGTCTTCAGTCTCGCGAGGCGAGACATGGATCCGCGAGGCGACACAGAACGGGTTGCATTTCTCTGGAACAGTCAGCTATCAGGGTCGCGAGGTGAGGTGTTGTTCGCGGAGCGAGCCAGAGAGGATGACATTTTTGCTGTTCAGCCGGCTTTCAGGTTCGCGAGGCGAGAAAACTCTCGCGAGGCGAACTCCTCCAGACTTGAAATTTCCCTGATTCTTTATTCTCTTGACTTCTAACTTAACCTGAAAACAATAGAATAGCCATGAGTGCTTTATTTGACTCAAAACTGACTAAATTAACCTAAAACTACTTAAGAGACTCAAAACCTTGCTTGAGGACAATCTAATCTAATTTGGGTGAAAATGAGATATAATTAGCACAAAACTCTGGTCATACTAGCCATAAAACTAGATGAGCCAGAGGCTCATCACCTGTGATCAATTCTGATCTTCAACTGTTGGCTAATCACGGCCGTGACCCCTGTCACGGCCTGGGCGTGATCAATTCTGGTCTCACATCATGTCCATTATGGATATCAGGGGCAGGCCATGATCTCCTCTTACTTCGTTTTTCCATGCCTTTTTGCTCTTCATGCCTTCATAACCTGAAAATACTTGACAAAACCATCAATTTCTGACATTTCTTCTCTTAATCTTCTCAAATTATTCAAAAACAAAATTCAAAAACAAATTGAAAATGGAAAGAAAACTTGGGTTGCCTCCCAAGAAGCGCTTATTTACGGTCTTAAGCTTGACCATACTCCCTTCAATCAACCGGGATCAACTGGGCTTGGAAGTGAAAGAACACCTCTCTTCCAAGAAAGTCCATCAAAGAGCCTATTTTGTTCATATGGCCACATGAACTTTCGCTTTGCTCTTTTCACTCCGAGTTTCACGGCCTTACTTCCTCCCGGCGGAAGTTTTAACTCCACATGTTGAGCAACTCCAATTTCATCATTATTTGGTTCATCATTTGTCATGCAAAGTTTCAGAGTTGCTTCCATGTTAAGCTCTTCCTTCACCTTTGGAGGCATTATCTCAATCCTGCACACATGACTCTCAAAAGGAGGGTTGTTATAGGAGTTAGTTAACTCAAAATCCACCCTACCTTCCTCTACATTCAAAGAGAGCTTACCATTTTTTACGTCTATCATCGCTCCAGCTATGGCCAAGAATAGCCTTCCAAGAATGATAGGGAATTTTGAATTCCTGTTCATGTCCAGTATCATGAAATCGGTAGGAATGAAAAATTTCCCTACCTTTATAGGGACATTCTCTAGTATGCCTAGAGGAGTTTTAGTTGAGCCATCCGTAAATTATAAAGAGAACTTGGATGAACTCAATTCCTTGGTTCCTAACCTCTCAAAGATGGTATGTGGCATCAAACTCGCACTAGCCCCTAAGTCACATAAGGCTTGGTCTATTTTTACTTCTCCAATTGAGCAAGCAATAGAGAAACTTCCTGGATCTTTTAGTTTAGGAGGCATATTAGTTTTTATCATGGCATCATGCTCCTCAATTAAGCTCTTAGTTTCTTTTTCTACTTGCTTTTTCTTGACCAACCTTTGTGGGAAAGGTATTGGGGGTTGGTAAGGTGGTGGAGGGACATACTTTGGCTATATCTCTTCATGTTCACTCATGTCCTCCTCACATTCCACATCCTTTTCAATTACCCCAAGCTTATCATCCCTTAAGTATATATCATTACAGTGCTCATTAAGATTAACTTCAGGTTGTCCTGGAAACGTACCCTTAGTTCTAGAATATGCATTAGCTTGTTGGGCAATCTGAGTTTCTAACATCTTATTATGGATGGCTAAGTTATCTACTTTAGATGTTAACTCTTTTATTGCCTCATTGACCGCCCTACCTTGTTGCCTAAACTCTTCATTTTGCTTTGTTTGAGTTTCAACAAAATTTTCCAAAAGAGACTCAAGTTTAGACTTTTGTACCTGAGGATACCCCGATGCGGGTTTCCTATTACCCTGGCCTTCTTGGAATTCATGGTTCAATGTGTTGTTGAAGTCCCCATAGGAGAGATAAGGATTATTCTTCCTTACTTGGTTGTAAGGATTTGGAGGAGCATAATTTGGCAACTTCGGGTTCGTGTCATAGAAGTTGTGACAATAGTTCACTTGTTCCCCGAAGCACTGGATCCAGGAGCAATACCATGTGGGCACTCCATTATGTCATGTCCCTGCATTCCACAAATCTCACAAACAACATTAGTAGCACCTATTGAACTCACATTAGCCTTTTCAAGCTTATCAAAGCGTTTATTCAATGAGTCAAATTTAGACATAATTAGATCAGTGCTATTCATTTCAAACTTACCCCCTGAAAGCTTTTTCGGGTTATTACCTCTTTCCGAACCCCATTGGTGATAGTTAGTGGCTATGTTTTCAATGATATTGAACGCCTATCGATGGTCTATTCATAAAGGCTCCACCAGTTGCGGAGTCAAGTGACACATTCGAAGAGTAATCCAATCCGTTGTAGAAGGTATGCACTAACAACCACCTCTCAAGCCCATGATGTGGGCAAGACTCTAGCAATCCTTTGTAACGATCCCAAGCTTCGGATAAGCATTCTCAGTCCTTTTGGAAGAAGCCGGTGATCTGAGTTCGTAGGTAAGATGTCTTGGATGGAGGGAAGAATTTCTCCAAGAATTCTGCTGCCCAGCTTGGTCCCAAGTTGACAAAGTATTAGCGGGCACTTGCTTCAACCAAGCTTTTGCCTTTCCAGTCAGAAAGGATGGGAATAACCTCAAGTGAATAGTATCAATCGGGACACCTTGAATTCTTATTGCATCGGTGAACTCCAAGAATGTCTCCACATGATCAGCCGGGTCTTCCGAGGGTAATCCTCCAAATTGATATGTTACCTAATCATGCCAATTAACTGAGGTGGTATAGTGTAGTTCTCCGCCTCAATTTATGGCCTAGCAATCCTAGTTCGCAAACCCCTAGCATTTGGGGTTGCGTAGTCCTTCAGTGGTTTGGTATTTGGTAGATTCGCCATGAGTGGAATGGGAATCAACCTTTCTCTCGCTCTTTGTCTTTGTAGTCTCCCACGTTTATGAAAGGTCCTTTCGATCTCGAGGTCAACTTCAACAAGATCTCCAAGACTTTGGGATCTTCGTATAAAAGAGAAAAATACCTGCAAAGAGAGATAGATACTCTAGAAAAAGAAAAAGAAATAAATGACAAAAAAATGTCCAGAAAAATCAATTTAAAAATTGGATTGAAATTCAAGAAAGCACATTCCCCGACAACGGTGCCAAAAACTTGATGGGGCGAGAATCCGCAAGTGAGCGGCTTCATCGTCAAGTAATAAAAAGATCGAACCCACAGAGATCGTGATCTTGAATAGCAATTAATTATTAAATCAATTTAACTAAATAAGAAAAGATTTGAAAAAAATTTGAAATCAGAATCAAGTAGCAAATCAAATTTAAAGTTGCAATTAAAACGAAATCAAGAACAAAATATGAAAGTAAATCAAGTCTGAGATTTTTCAACATCAAAAGAGATTCCCAGGAATTGGGTTACCAACAAGACTGCTCACGCTACTAAATTGACTACCCCTCTTGTTAATTATCGAAATTGCTTTAAAGGTGAATTTATCCTAAATAAGTTAATGTTCCTGATGAGTGTGATTTCACATCATCTTTGCCTATCATTTTGCATGCATTTTCATGTAGTTTAGGCATTTTTAATTAGATTTTTGGTTAATTTTCCTTTGGAACGGGTAAGGCGGTTTTCGTGGTGTTGTTTTGCAGAAATCAAGGGTAAAATGCTCAAAATCAACCATGATGGAGTTTGGATGAAAATAGGACTTGAAAAGTGAAGAAAATGAGCCAAACAGAGCCCATCACGGCCTAGCCGTGATGCCCATCACGGCCATGATCGAGCAAAACTGAAAAAGAAGAAAGGCTGAAGTCAGAGTCTGTCACGGTCTGGCCGTGATAGCCATCACGGCCGTGACCTAAAACCCCCACAAGTCAGAGCACATCACGACCATAGCCGTAATATTCATCATGGCCATGAATTGAAGGCTCGCGTCGCGAGAGACTTTTCACATCGCGAAGGAGCAGAACTTTGCAGACTTGCCAGAGACAGAAGCCGTCACGGCCTAGCCGTGATGGCCATCACGGCCGTGACGCACATTACTTGGACCTGAAGAAACCGAATTGGATCAGAATTTGAGTTAGATTGGGATTCTAACTTCCCAAATCTATAAATATGGACCAGGCAGATGCAGAAGGGAGGATCTAGGAGGAGAACAACAGATTACACTTGGGATACTACTCTAGGCATAGATTTAGGATCTCTCTATTCTCCTTCTTCTCTTAGTTTATTTTTCATGTTATTTGTAATCATGCCTGTCATCTCCATGGCAAGGCGTGAGTAATAGCTTAGTTTCTAGGGATTGGGGCTATGCCCGAGATTCGTTTATGATGTTGAATTTGATGTAATATCTTTGTTATTTCGATTTTTATTTAGATCTGATTTCTAGTGTTTTAATCACTCGTAAATTCGGCGACCACTCATTTGCGAGACGTAGACATTCTAAGGAGGAACCTAGCGGTGAACTTAGGATTTCTAGTGTTTTTCACTCGTAAAATTCGGCGGCTGCTTATTTGCGAGAAGTGGATGATCTAAGGAGGAACCTAGCGGTGAACTTAGGTTTATTTGCATGACTTAGACATTCTAAGGAGGAACCTAGCGGTGAACTTAGGTGTCGGATCTATAGAAGTCAGACTTGGGACTGAAATCACGAGAGTTAGAAGCCGTCCCTCGAGGATCAACGAGTTGTCACGAAACGCAAAGGGTCCAATCTGAGTTCGGCTACCACGAGAGTAGGGGTCGGGTCAATTGGGCACGGCTTTTGTAACCCGAGAGGGAGCTTAAACTATTAGAGGATAAACTCGCCTTCAAGGCAATTTCGCTAATTAACAAGGGTAATCGACTTAGCAACGTAAACGACCTCGTTGGTAACCTAAAATCCCTAGGAACCCATTTAGATCTGAAAAACCAAAAAAGATTTGTTTTCTGTTTTATTTGATTCTGTTTGTTTATCTCTTAATTAAAACCTTTTTCAAAACCCTTTCATACAGTCCAGATTTACTCGATTTGAGAATTGATTGCGATTCGGGATCACAGTCTCTGTGGGATCGATATCTTTTATTACTTGGCGACAGTCCGGTACACTTGCCGGAAACGCACGCAAGCGTCGCGTCGCTCTCGAGCGGCGCGCTGTCAGTTCCCTCTCGGGATACAGGAACCGTGCCCAATTAAACCAAACCCTACTCTCGTGGTAACTGAATTTAAATCGAACCCTTTAAGCTTTGTGACAATTCAGTGAACCCTTGAAGGACCGCTTCTAACTCTCGTGATTTAAGTCCTAAGTTTGATTCCTATAGATCCGATACCTAAGTTCACCGCTAGGTTCCTCCTTAGAGTATCTATGACATGCAAATAAGTTCGCACCAAATTCACAAGTAATTCATGCAATAAGAATTAAATCGAAAGCGAATTGAAATTAACAAGAAGTAAAACGTCAATTCATAACATAAAACAAATATTGGGCATAGCCCCAATTCCTAAAAATACAAACGACTACTCAAGCATTGCCATGTTCATAGCAAGCTTGATTAACAAAAGCATAAAAAAAACCTAAGAGAAAAGAAGAAATTGAGAAGAAGAGAAATCCTAGTTTTTGCTTTAGGTAGCAGCCCAAGGGATCCCTATTTTCGAGCCTTAGAGTCCTATTTATAATGTAGGGTAACTTGGGATTAAAGTTGTTACAAAATCAGATCAAACCAGCAATTAAATTTCCAGATATTGCGCGTCACAGCCGTGATGCCTGTCACGGCCAGGCCATGATGGGTTATGACTTGGAGATTGCTTCGCTGCTTGGTCTGTCACGGCCGTGACCACCATCACGGCCTAGCCGTGATCAGTTTTGCCTGTGAGGGTCTGGTTCAGTTGGCATGTCACGACCGTGATGGCCGTCACGGCCTAGCCGTGACCAGTTCTGAGTTTAACCTTCTTTGTTTTCAGTCCTAATCGATCATGGCCGTGATGGCTGTCATGGCTAGGCCGTGATGGGCTCTGTTTTACTCATTTTTCTTGTATTTCAAGCTCCGTCTTTGTGAAAGCTCCAACATAACTGATCCTGAGCATTTTAATCTTTAATTCCTGCACACAAACACTACAAAACCACCTTACCCGTTCCAAGGTAAAAACTAACAAAAATCAAATTAAATATGCCTAAACTATATGAAAATGCATGCAAAATGTCAAGGAAATATGAGGTGAAATCACACTCATCATTTATGCAGAGGACAGTGAACAACCAGTTGAGGAGTGACTCTGAGGAGTCGCTTACTCGTAGTTTAGGATTTTCCCTTTTGTTTAATTTTGTTATCCGAGGTATTTTCGGATTGTTGGTTATTAGTTTTGTAATGTGACATCGAGGCTGGACTTTGTTTTCCACTATGTTTTCTTGTTATAACTTGTTCTATTTTTTCCACGTAGAGATGTTTTGTTCATATGGTATCTTCTACCCTTGACGTTTATTTTATTATGAAATAATATGCATGTGTTTTTCTTTTATTTTATTTTTCTTTTATGTTTCTATAAATACATGCAGGGTAGATAATGTACAAACATTGCATAACACTACCTTAATTCCAGGGATCTCTTTAGAAGCAAAAAAAGGAAAAAGTATTGGCCATTGATATGGCATGCCACGGTTTGGTCTATTTGGCTTATGCGGAATGATGTTAGTTTTTTCCAATGGAAAGGTTGATCTACTGGTAACATTTGAATTGATTAGATCAAGATCTTGGAGTTGGTTCAAAGGCCAAAAAGGATAGACTTTATATCATTTTTCAGATTGGTACCAAAGTCCTTTGGGTTGTCTGCAATAAATATTGTTGTTCTGGTTTTGCTGTTTAATTTTGTTTCGTGCTGCTGCAGTGGTTTTTTGGTATCGGAATTCTGGCCCTACTCAAGCTTTGTTCAGTGTGGACGCTGTTATTGTAGCACATTCACCTGTTTTTTTGTTACCAAGTGCGTTTTGCATCAGCTACTTAGCTTGGTCCCTGCTTAATTTTGGAGTTTCATTACTGGTTCGGTCATAAGAATGCAGCCTTTTTATCCATTGTTTCTGGATGGTTGGCAGGTTATTATAATGCTTATAGGATTTTTCTTGGATACCACTTAACACTTAGACGTCACATCTATATATCTTAGTGCTAGCTTGTAAATGAGTTTGAGTAACACTTGTACTCATCTTCAGTAGATTTTTTGCTTATAAAAAAAGGTAGTTAGAGTTGGGGAGTATTATCTGGAACAAATAAGTTTAATCTACATAATTACTCTGTCCCCTTTCCTATTCTCATTTTCCCTTCCCTTTCCTTTGGATGGCCTAGTGGTAGGCCCAAGGACAAAGAAAAAGGTGTAATGTCCCATAGGTAGTTAAATTCATGAGTTTAATTTTTATGAGTTATCGTTATAAAAGAGTTTCACATAGATATTTAATGAAATTTTGACAAAATCATTATTAATATTGTTTTTCTCTCTTAATTTTTAAAATAAAAACGCATGTGTCAAAATGTTATTGGATGTTTATATAAAATGTTTTACAATGACAGTGTATATTACTTTTCTTTTTTAACCATGATATAGGTACGAAGTATCCACTACCGTTAGCAGTGACTAAGCTCCATCGGGAAACCTGTTAGGCACACAAGGCGGGTTCTCCCCTCCCAACCAGGTTTTTTCCATACACAAGAGCCAGGATTTGAACCTCTGATCACTTGTTTAAGATGCCCAAGTCCCTTACCACTTCGATCATTCACGTGTTGGGACAATGTATATTACTTTAAACCTAAATTCATATTTTAAAAAAAGAATATCATTGTAATTAATATTTGGACTGAGAGTCATCCCGGAATTAGCCGATTGTTTATATTAAACAACAGTTTTAAACCTAATAGTAAAACTTACACGGATCATGGTATATCAACAGAATAAAAAAACTTACACGGATCATGCTTTATTTTTCTTGATACGTAATTAATTATTTGGTCCTGAGATCAAAGTGGACTATTAACCAGCTCTGGAGTTGCCTCAGAAGCCAGAGGTTGTTTTGTTTTCAAATTTCAACGACAAAAAACATAAGAAAAAAAATTGCTCACAAGAACTTTGACACATATTTTCCAAGAATCGAAGTTATGAGCTTTCTGTAAACGTCTTCAGTAGGATGAAAACTGTCCCAAAACACATACTCTAGATCGTTGGGACACGTGGGAACAAAACGGTTGCATAGCAACACAACCTCTATTATGCCCGTGCCACAGCACCCTCTGTCTGCAACTTTATATCCTGCAATTGAACCAGCAAACATTTTGCAAATGTTCAAATCAAGAATTTAATTTATTAAAAAAAATCATATGAATTTGATTTTTTATCATATAATTAAATCTAGATATATTAGGTAAAATAAAATTTAGATTTACATAGATATAAGAAAATCTTCAAATGGTTCAATAAAATAATTACATGATAAGATAAAAAATTAAGAAAGTATTATATTAATGTTAAAATTATTGAAACAATAAATTACAAAAATTAATAGTACTTAAATTATACTGAAGTGTAATTTTCCATAATAATTCATATGTATACATATTTCCATAATACTTCTATTGTGTAATTTAAATATTA
Organism: Sophora flavescens; assembly: GCA_030762895.1. Classification (NCBI taxonomy): domain Eukaryota; kingdom Viridiplantae; phylum Streptophyta; class Magnoliopsida; order Fabales; family Fabaceae; genus Sophora; species Sophora flavescens. The sequence goes on from CM061063.1 coordinate 92,356,016, forward strand.
ATAAATTTTCATGTAGATATTAATATATTTTAATATAAAATGATTAATTTTGTATGTTTGATTATTCATTAAATACCATTGTTGATTACGAGTGATCTTGGAGCAAGATGTGGGGAACCTTAACACATTTTTCATAAGGGATTACCAAAACTTGACAGGATTCCTTCTGGCAATGTGAAATTATATATAGGATCTTATACCCTTGGAATCGATCACTCTTCTATAAGAATAGCATAAGCATAGCCCACGAAAATTAACTTATGGTGGTATAGTGTTAAATCTCTCTTGAAATGAGCATCAAATAAAGTAGAAAGGGTCTGCGAGTGACATTATTAAAGAAATTCCTCAAGTGGTTGTATAGACTGAGATAGAATATCAACAAACTAATTTAAACAAATACCTGTATAGAGAAGGCAAATATATCTTTTAGGGGATTAAAATAAAAAAAAAGTATATATTGACATTTATTAGATGAATAAAATATTACAAACAAATTATATAATGTGTTGATGGTTTGGCAAGTGTACCAAATCGCGACAAGTAGGAGAGTAAGAGTAGAGAATCTTTCCTAATGAGGATTGTGATCAACTATCAACGTAGCCTAGGCAATAGCTATTTGAACGAATGAATGTCATGGTTTCAAGAGATTTATGAATTTTTGTATTTAGAGTTGTCACAACAATGAATTAAACAATAGCAATTAAGGAATGAATTCAATATAGGTAAAAGCGGTAGGTATCGGAATCCCTCAATTTCCACCTAATGTAACTTTGTTCAATCTTAATCTCAATCCAATTCATTCAATTGACATTCAAATCACTAACCTAGATTTATCCCTAATTCCTTAGGTGATAATCCTTTTGTTACAAATCAAGAACCCTAATTCCTTAGGTGATGCAAGATAAGAACAAACATTAAGCATTGGATTCACAAGAATGTATTGCAATATAATTCTATTCCTAGAATCAACATCACAATATTAATCAACTTCATTTCCAATTTAATCACCAATTTTCCAATTGTGAAATTGAACCTAACATCATTTCAAGGTTGATCAATTCAAGAAAAGCATTAAGCATAGAAGAGATTAATCAAACTGAATGAAATTGCATTGAAATCACAAATCAAACTTCATTACATCAAGATTCAATCAAGTTCATCCTAAACCTAACCTAAGAGATCTAACAACTCATAGTAAAAAGAGAAGAGAAGAAGAAACTTGAGTAGGAATAAGTGGAGGAAGCCATGGAAGCTTCAAACCTTGTTCCCAAGCTTGAATCTCCAAAGAATCCAGAGAGAATATGATGAATATAGGTGAGAATCACACCAAAATGAGCCAAATATCCTTCAAACTCTGCTCAAATGCGAATTTATACAAGTTATGTGCGTCGTCCAACGCCGAGCTCCCCGGGCCAGCGCTGGGCGCTTGTTTTCATCGAGAACTCCAATGTTGTTTCCTAGCTGGCGCTGAGCGCAGCACTCTAGCGCTGAGCGCTAGTTCATTTTGGTGCTCTTGAGAGCTGAGAGCCCAAAACCTGCGCTGAGCGCCCGACGTGCTGTCTGATGTTGTTTTGTTCCTTTTTCGCGGGGCTGAGTGTTGGAATATGTGGCTTCGACTCAAGAGGGGAGGGGTGAATTGAGTCTACAAATTTCTTTTTAATTTTTCAACAAAATTTCTTTAACAAAATTTATCACGCAATCAATTATATAAAATAAATAAATTAAAAGAGAGGTAACGAGAATACTTGCGCGAGGATTTTATCCTGGTTCAGCCACCAACCACCACTGACCTACGTCCAGTCCCCACTCCACCTGTGGGATTTTCTTCCACTAACAAACAAGCTTATAACTGGTGCTTGCAACCTTTGTACACAACAAAACCCTTCTCACTAGGGATACCCCACCCTTGTGTAGAAGCCTCGATCACAACAAATAGGGATACCACACCCTCACACAAAGTTTCAGCAAAGGAAGAACAATATGATACACTCTTCTAGTGCAGATGATTACAACTTGAAGCACTATGAGTATGATGATAGTAACACAATTTGGCTCACAAGAATTGTCTTATCAAAAGAGTAATTTTTTTTATGTATTCTCTTCTCTTATGAATTTTCAACAAAAACCACTTTTATTGAAAATATGACTGTTGCACCTCAAATAAGGAAAGGACTTATGTCATTGAAAGCTAGCCGTTGCACCATTAAATTTAATGTGCAAATCAATTGGGTGGTTTAAAAAAGTTTAAAAAACAATTTGAATTGGAATTTGAATTAGAAAGCTAGCCGTTTCACCATTAAGTTTAATGTGCAAATCAATTGGGTGGTTTAAAAAACAATTTTCACATGTTAAAATCGGTTCATGCCTTGAGATACACATACAGATTCCAATTCAAATTTCACACACTGAAGCTTTCTTTATTCAAGATCAATATCATTTAATTTCAAAAAGAAAGCTTTACGTTGCACCCAAGTTTCACATATATATGTAAAGAACAATGTACTATTATTTTGGTCATTATTGAACAAATTACCGTTGCCAACCAATTGGAAATATTTAGTCAATCAATTTATTTCATTCCAAACTCAATTAAACACTTTTTCAATTGAGAAGAAAAGCTTAGTCAATTGAAAATAAAATCTCAATCATAATTAAATTGAATCAAAGGCTCAAACGGTTGAAGCTTTAGTGCAAATCAGTTTTTATAAGATTGACAAAATTTTTCCATTTGCTATATAGTTTATGTTGACCAAACTCTGCACACGGTTTGAGAAAGTGAAAAATTGATCATTTCAATTGAAATTACATCATTTTGAAATTGCACTATTTGATATGCTGCAACATATTGAATAAATTGATTGCACGTTGAAAATTAATAATTGCATGGGATTGAAAACTGATTTTATATTTTGAAAAACTTAATCTATTTTTTTTTTGTTAAATCAGATTTATATATATTTTTTAATTTAAAATCAATTTGAAAAATACTTTGTTAATCAAAAGATTAATTAAAAACCTTTTATCCAAAAGTGTAGTGTTTTAGTTAAACTGATTAAATGAGCCAAAGTGAGTTTTAGCCATCATACCCTTACAAGATAACTAAGACCTAGTATATATACTCAATCTTGCTTAAGGTCTTGATACTTGATTTTCTGGTACACCATAATAATTTGAATTTGTGCACGCGGTACCTGCATGCTATAAGAAAAATTCTCTTGCCTTTTTGTTAGTGTTTGTCGTTCATCAAAATATATAAATGTGTGATTACATACTACCCTTTTTGATTATGACAAACCTTACCTTCTTACCTATGTAATGTGGTGTCAGAGTCATATACGCACTGCATGAGCGTGGGATGGATTTCCCCCTATCTAAAACATATTACTCAATAGATACGTCAGTTAAATTCAGAAGGCATAAATTCAAATTTTTAGGCAATGGAATATTATAAGCATGCTCCCACTGAATAGTTCAATTACATTTATTTTATGCAAGATTAATATTCCAATTCTTCTCCCCCTTTTGGCATGATCAAAAAGAAAGTTTATGGATAAAAGATAATAAATAAAGATGATAACTTTCATTCATCAAAATAGATGAAAAGTGGGACATTAATAGTGTCAATAAGATAGGTATGTGTAGTAGCCAATATGGAGGTTGATTTTATGATTTTATAATTCACGGTATCCAAACTAACAAAATCAGACTATCACAATAGAACGGACGGTGCAGGAGCACACTGATCAACTGGATGCAATTTAGTTTATGCAGTTAATTATGAAATTTATTATCAAAAAGCGTGACACATAGTTACAGGAACAATGATAAAATTAATTGTCCTTCTCACATATTTATTAATAAAATTATCGACAGAGAGCAAATTTGATAGATATGTGAGAATAAAAGTAAACATGTAAGATTAATTGATGTAAGATAAATCTAGGATGCCTAATTCTCTTCTGATGTAAAAGAAACTCTCTTTATTGAGGGGTTTAGTAAGGATATCTGCTAATTTCTTAGTTGTATCCACATGCTCCAAAACACAATCTCCATTTTGCACATGATCCCGAATAAAATGGTGTCTTATCTCAATGTGTTTTGTCCTATAATGTTGAATGTGATTCTTAGTTAAGTTAATGGCACTAGTGTTATCACATCGAATGGGGATATGATCTAATTGGACACCATAGTCTAACAGTTGTTGTTTCATCCAAATAATTTGGGCACAACAACTCCCTGCTGCTATGTATTCCGCCTCAGCGGTTGACAATGCCACACTAGCTTGTTTTTTGCTAAACCATAAAACTAAGGCACTACCTAAAAAGTGGCATGTCCCACTAGTACTTTTCCTATCTAACTTGCAACCTGCAAAGTCAGAGTCAGAATACCCAACCAAATTGCATCTGTCGCCTTTGGGGTACCACAAGCCCATGTCTTTTGTCCCAACTAAATATCTCATTATTCGCTTAACCACCGCAAGGTGGGATTCCCTAGGACTAGCCTGATATATAGCACACATGCAAACACTAAACATGATGTCAGGCCTACTTGCAGTAAGATACAAGAGGGATCCAATCATACCTCAATATTTTGTCAATTCAATAGGCTTACCATTTTCATCCTTATCTAAGTAGCATGAGGTGCTCATTGGTGTGGCTATCTCCTTGGCATTGTCCATTCCAAATCTTTTTAAAAGTTCCTTGCAGTATTTTATTTGACTTATGAATATACCGTTGTCTGTTTGTTTTATTTGAAGCCCAAGGAAGAAATTTAATTCTCCCATCATTGACATTTCAAATTCTTCCTGCATATTCTTAGAGAATTCTTTGCAAAGAACCTCATCAGTAGCACCAAAAATTATATCATCCACATACACTTGTACAAGAAGAATATCATATGATTTTCTTTTAATAAATAAGGTTGTGTCGACCTTTCCTCATGAAAAATCTTTTTCTAAAAGAAACTTGCTTAAGCGCTCATACCAAGGTCTAGGAGCTTGCTTTAAACCATAAAGCGCTTTCTTTATGCGAAACACATGATTGGGTCGGTGAAAATTTTCGAAACCAGGAGGTTGATTTACATACACCTCTTCTTGAATAAAGCCATTTAAAAACGCACTTTTTACATCCATTTGATATAATTTAAAATTCCTAATGCAAGCAATTGCAAGTAACATGTGAATGGCCTCAAGTCTGGCTATGGGTGCATACGTTTCTTCATAATCTATGCCCTCCTCTTGATTGTACCCTTTAGCTACAAGTCTAGCCTTGGTTCTAACAATTATACCATTTTCATCTAAATTATTTCTAAAGACCCATTTAGTTCCAATTGTTTGATTTTTTGATGGCCTAGGGACTAGTTCCCATACCTGATTTCTTTCAAATTGGTTTAATTCCTCTTGCATGGCTAACAACCAAAATTCATCACAAATAGCATCGTCAATGTTCTTAGGTTCTATTTGAGAAACAAAAGCCATGTGATTGCAAGCATTTTTAATGGAGTTTCTAGTAATTACCCCTTTAGAAATATCACCAATAATGTTGTCCAATGGATGATTTTTGGAAACTCTCCATTCTTTGGGAAGATCTTGAAGTTCTTCTTTCTCTTGCTTGATCTCATTATCATTGCCTTCTTTGTCCTCTTGATTTTTCTTTTCATCCAAGTGGGTATGTTCTAAGGAATCTGCAAGGTCATCAACAGTATCCTTTCCCAACCTTTTGGGGTTAGTCTCATCAAAAGAAACATGCACTGATTCCTCAATAGTTAAAGTTCTTTTATTGTATACCCTGAATGCTTTGCTAGATAATGAATAACCTAAGAATACCCCTTCATCAGCTTTGGCATCAAATTTTCCTAAATTATTTTTACCATTATTAAGCACAAAACATTTGCATCCAAACACACGAAAAATGAGAGATATTAGGCTTCCTTTATTTATATAATTCATATGGGGTTCTCTTTAGAATTGGTCTAATTAAGAGCCTATTGAGAACATAGCAAGTAGTGCTAATTGCATCCGCCCAAAAATATTTTGGGGGGGTTTGCATCGCTTAATAGTGTTCTAGCGAGTTCCTCTAAAGCCCGATTTTTTCTTTCTACCACCCCATTTTGTTATGGGGTCCTTAGCGCAGAAAAATTATGTTTTATGCCATTTTCTTCACAAAAAATTTCAAACATTTTGTTTTCAAATTCCCCGCCATGGTCACTTCTAATAGATACAATTTTTAGATCCTTTTCATTTTGAATTACCTTGGCTAATTTTTTAAAAGCTTTAAAGGTGTCACTTTTGTGTGAAAGAAATAAGGTCCAAGTGAACCTAGAGTAGTCGTCAACAATTACTAACGCGTAAAAATTGCCACCAAGATTCTTAGTTCTAGAAGACCCAAAAAGATCCATATGTAGGAGTTGCAAGGGCCTCTCTGATGAAACAATATTAATTGGTTTGAAGGAAGCCTTTGTTTGTTTACCTTTTTGGCATGCATCACACAATCCATCCTTTTTAAATTTCATTTTGGGTAAACCGATAACAAGTTCTTTTGAAATAAGCTTGTTTAAGTGCTCTGTGTGTATGTGTGAAATCCTACGATGCCAAAGAAAACTGTCTTCTTCTCTAGAGACAAGACAACATGCATCATTTGAAGAGATATCATCTAAGTCTATCATATAAATATTATTAATTCTATGTCCAATTAATTTCTTATTTTTGTCATACAAATTTTCAATTAAACAACTTTTAGAATCAAAGCTAACCTTGTTACCTTTGTCACAAAGTTGACTTATGCTTAGGAGGTTGTGCTTTAGTCCTTCCACAAAAAGTACATTATCAATTGATGTTGCCGGACTTTTACCAACACTTCCAATCCCAAGAATTTGCCCTTTGTTATTGTCACCATATGTCACATTTCCTCCAACTTTTGGTGTGAAGGATGTGAACTTGCTAATGTCTCCCATCATATGCTTAGAGCAGCCGCTGTCAAGGTACCAATTTGTAGTCTTGGCTTTCAAGCATACTTACAAAACAACAGTTATATTTTGTTTTTAGGTACCCAAATTTTATTGGGTCCTTGGTTGTTAGTGCCATATGATGTTCCCTTAGGAACCCATTTTTTCTTTTCATTCTCCTTTATCATATTACAAGTTGATGCGGTATGCCCTTTTCTAGCACAATAATAACATTTGACGAAAGGACTAACAGATGTATGAGTAGGCACAAATGTTTTCTTCAAAAAGGATTTGTCATGATCATTAGGCTTATTTCCTAAGCCAGCCTTATCATATACACCTTTTTGGATTCCCAAAAGAACATTCAAGTTATCTCTACCATTTGTGAATTTTGCAAGAGTGATCTTCAAGTCATTTACTTGTTTTTCATATTCACTGCACTTTTTGCATGTAAAATTTCCTAGAGTATATCCAATGCTATAGTTTTCCTTCTCTAATTCCAACCTTTCTTTTGTTAAAGTAATTACTTGGTTTTGCAAATAATTAGCCATTTTCTTGGATTTTTCTAATGCCTTAGCCAATCTCATAGAGTCATTGTGTAGTTCAAGAAAGGCATCATGCAATGCATCATATGAGCAAGAAGAAGAAGAAGAGTTAGAGGTTACCTCATCATCGCTTTCGTGGCCAGCCACGAGACATAAGTTAGCTTCCTCATTGTCTGAATCATCGGTGGTATCCAAATCATTTTCATCCCAAGCTATGTAAGCTCTTCTAGGTTTGTTTTCCTTCTTTTCTTTTCTTTCGAATTTGTCATTCTTTTGTAATTTAGGACAATCATACCTCATGTGACCGGGCTTTCCACATTCATAGCAAGTAGGTGTGGAGCTTGGACCATCTCCCTTATTGAAACTCTTTTTGGGAAAGGTTGATGATCTTCTTGAGTTAGCTTTCTTTTTCACAAATCTTTTGAATTTCTTTACTAGCATTACCATTTCATCATCTGAAGCGTCTTCCTCTTCTTCATCTTTTTCACTCTCTTCCTCATTTTTGGAGGAGGATGCTTTCAAGGCTAGGCTCTTCTTTTCCTTGTCTTTTTCTTCGTGTTCCGACAACCGACTAAGTTCTAGTTCATGCTCTTGTAATTTTCCAAATAGTGTCGCTAAGTTCATTGTGGTGAGATCTTTAGATTCAGCAATTGCTGTCACCTTCGGCTGCCATTCCCTGCTCAAACAATGTAGAACTTTGTTAATTAAATCTTCATTATCAATATTCTTACCCAGACCAGCAAGCTGGTTCACAATGTAGGTGAAGCGTTTCTGCATGTCTTGAATGGATTCTCCTTGCTTCATCATGAATAGCTCGTATTATCTTATCAGAGTGTTTGTCCTTGCGCGCTTGACTTCATGAGTGACTTGAAGCGTATCCCACATTTCTTTGGCCGTCTTGCAATTTGAGATCCTGAAAAATTCTCCCCTACTCAAAGCAGATGTTATCATATTTCTAGCACGTAAATTAAATTGTACTTTCTTTTTCTCATCCTCAGTTTGTTCACTTCTAGTCTTAATAACAGACTTACCATCTACATTTTTCATAGGGACAAAAGGTCCATTTTCAATAGCATCCCACACATCATAATCTTGTGCTTGAATAAAAATTATCATGCGTTCTTTCCAATAAGCATATTCTTCACCATTAAAGGCAGGGGGTCTGCCAAGGGAGGCTCCTTCAGGTAGGAAGTCATTCGAAGTCATTTCTCTTGAAGCTGCTAAGCTCTTTATGCAAGAGTCTAGCTCTGATGCCACTTGTTGGAATATGTGGCTTCGACTCAAGAGGGGAGGGGTGAATTGAGTCTACAAATTTCTTTTTAATTTTTCAACAAAATTTCTTTAACAAAATTTATCACGCAATCAATTATATAAAAGAAATAAATTAAAAGAGAGGTAACGAGAATACTTGTGTGAAGATTTTATCCTGGTTCAGCCACCAACCACCACTGACCTACGTCCAGTCCCCACTCCACCTATGAGATTTTCTTCCACTAACAAACAAGCTTATAACTGGTGCTTGCAACCTTTGTACACAATAGAGCCCTTCTCACTAGGGATACCCCACCCTTGTGTAGAAGCCTCAATCACAATTAAGAGGGATACCACACCCTCACACAAAGTTTCAGCAAAGGAAGAACAATATGATACACTCTTCTAGTGCAGATGATTACAACTTGAAGCACTATGAGTATGATGATAGTAACACAATTTGGCTCACAAGAATTGTCTTATCAAAAGAGTAATTTTTTTTATGTATTCTCTTCTCTTATGAATTTTCAACAAAAACCACTTTTATAGCCTTTTGAAAATATGACCGTTGCACCTCAAATAAGGAAAGGACTTGTGTCATTGAAAGCTAGCCGTTGCACCATTAAATTTAATGTGCAAATCAATTGGGTGGTTTAAAAAAGTTTAAAAAACAAGATCAATATCATTTAATTTCAAAAAGAAAGCTTTACGTTGCACCCAAGTTTCACATATATATGTAAAGAACAATGTACTATTATTTTGGTCATTATTGAACAAATTACCGTTGCCAATCAATTGACAATATTTAGTCAATCAATTTATTTCATTCCAAACTCAATTAATCACGTTTTTCAATTGAGAAGAAAATCTTAGTCAATTAAAAAATAAAATCTCAATCATAATTAAATTGAATCAAAGGCTCAAACGGTTGAAGCTTTAGTGCAAATCAGTTTTTATAAGATTGACAAAATTTTTCCATTTTCTATATAGTTTATGTTGACCAAACTCTGCACACGGTTTGAGAAAGTGAAAAATTGATCATTTCAATTGAAATTGTATCATTTTGAAATTGCACTATTTGATATGCTGCAACGTATTGAATAAATTGATTGCACCTTGAAAATTAATAATTGCATGGGATTGAAAACTGATTTTATATTTTGAAAAACTTAATCTATTTTTTTTTGTTAAATCAGATTTCTATTTTTTTTAATTTAAAATCAATTTGAAAAATACTTTGTTAATCAAAAGCTTAATTAAGAACGTTTTATCCTAAAGTGTAGTGTTTTAGTTAAACTGATTAAATGAGCCAAAGTGAGTTTTAGCCATCAAACCCTTACAAGATAACTAAGACCTAGTATATATACTCAATCTTGCTTGAGGTCTTGATACTCGATTTTCTGGTACACCATAATAATTTGAATTTGTGCACGCGGTACCTGCATGCTATAATAAAAATTCTCTTGCCTTTTTGTTAGTGTTTGTCATTCATCAAAATATATAAATGTGTGATTACACTGAGCGCCGTTCCCAGAGCCGAGCGCTCAGCCTTCAATCCTACACATTTTCAACATCTTTTTGAGTATATTTTTCATATAAAAGATCAAAACTCTAATCAAATGAATGTGCACATTTTCTAATCCTTTTCATTCACAAATCCTAAGATTATTTACAAACTTATTCCTATTTACACTTCCAAACTAACATATATTGAACATTCATCACAACCCCAAACTTAGAATTTTTGCTTGTCCTCAAGCAAACAATTAGATTCACATAAGGGTTTGAGAAATGGATTTTCATGTTCAATTCTCTTGTGAAGCATATTACTCATGCAAGACTTCAACCCCCTAGCACTTTTGCAAAATGCACAAGCATCACACGATTAGGCATCAATTCCAATTGATCACATGCTTCATGCTTTAAAACAATCAAACATACTACAAAATTAACTCCATTGAATGCACAAAATATTCTCTTGCAACCTCTCTATCGAGTGTTTCACACATCCTCACTTGGGTATTATTTGCTATTAATTCCAATCAAAATGCATTCCCCAATCCTAATATTGACAAGATGCTAAGAACATATATCACACATGTCAATGAAACACATATCATGAGGTCTTTTATTTGGATGTAATGGGACTAAGGTGGGGGTGGATGAAATCAAGGATTTAGGCTAAACTACCTTGACTTCAAGGAATGTGGACTCTTGGGACTTCCATTGCTTGGCTAGGCAACAAGCACATAAGCACACAATTTGTGCTATTTCTCTTTTTATTTATTTACAACTCTCTTTTTTATTTTTCTTTTGTTTCCTTCTTATTTCATTCTCTTTTCATTCTTTTCTTTTTCATCTTTCTATTTTGCCTTTTTCTCGACTTTTGTATACTTTCTTTGTACATTTTCCTCTTTTTGGCTTTTTCTCGTTTTCTTTTTCTTTTGTTTTCATTCACACTTTGTTTTTTTTATTCTTCATAGTAGGCATCTTTAGTGGCCTACTCACACCCCAAACTTAATTTTCTTGCTTGTCCCTAAGCAAGAGAACAACCCCAAACTTAAGTCCAAACATTCTTCTAAGCCTAAGTAGTGGGACAAAATTGTTTTTTTGATTTTTGGCTTGTAAAGTGCTTTCATGCCAAGAAAAATAGGCCAAGGCTCAATTGGGATATCAATGGCAATATGATAGGATAGCAATTATGGCACTGAGCTTAAAGAAGGAATTATTGCCTCAATCATTTATGTATATGCAAAAACATTGCAACAATGACAAGCATCAAGGCAAGAAATAGTGAGAACATGCAAGAGATGGATAATCACACATGAAATAAATCAAGTCACGTGGATTATGTGCAAGAGCGTTTGGGCTCAAAAGCTCACAGTTTAGGATTTTGTTCAAGAGAAAATCCATGCATCGAACATTGCATCAATCATAGCATGAAAAATTGTCAAAAACAATTCACAAGGATCAACGGTTTCAATGAAATCATATGCTCAGCAAGTATAAAATGCATCATGTTAGAAATTTTAGCCAAGTAAAAGTTCTATGCTCACTAGAGAATCTATAAAAAAAATCCACTAAAAACACAAGTTTATGCAAAATATACAAGTTTGGGCAATTTATTCGACTACAACTAGCTAACAATTAAGGAGTATTAAAAAGTAAAGAGTTTAGAGCACCCCCTTTCTTCTGCACAATGGATGAGCATGTGCAAAAAAAAACATTTTTTTACACTGGCTAGCGCTCAGTGCTAGGAAGTTGCGCTCAGTGCCCAATATGCAGGTTTTTCTGCTGATTCTGTCTTATGTTTGCGCTCAACGTTCACAGTGGCGGCCGACGCTTACAGAGGGTCATTTTCACCATTCTCATGTCATTTCTCCCATTCCTTTGCTCCACTTTCCTTAGATGTGCCTGTACAACAATTCAAATCCATTATACCCCAATATATGGCTCACACACCAAAGGAACTACTCAATCATCTCAAAGAACTACTTATGCATGAATGCTAAAAACAGAAATTAAAGAAGAAAAAAATGGAGATCTATGCTTGGGTTGCCTCCCAATTAGCGCTTCTTTAACGTCACTAGCTTGACATATTGTCACCCCATTAGTGTGGATAATATGATAAAAAGAAAATTTCATCCTTCCGCTTTCTTCTTTTAGGTAACAATCCCATGTATTTGGCATAGGGACAAGAATGTTCCCATGCTCCAACAATTAAGCATTTGGGATATGTGTTCCCCCATTTTTGAAGCATGTAAAACTCATCTTGCATAGGACTCTTCTCTTCAATCACCAAGGGTTGAGTCTTAGTCATGCGAATCTCTTCTAGTATCATCCTTGACTTCTCTTCGATGTCACTATTTTTGTTTTTATGTTTTTCATCTATTTCTACAACTACACTTTTTTTTTGTTTTTCCTCCACCACTTCAATTGAGTCATGTTCACTTTCCATTTCTACAAGAACTTCTTCTTCTTGCTCGACCATTTCCTAAACATGTGACTCTTGCTCTCTTACTAACTCTATCTTTTTCTGCACAATTCCAACCTATTTCTCAGATAGCATCCCAACTTGAATCTCAAGATTATTGATTGAAGCTTGTATGTCCTTGAATTTCGTTTGAGTAGCTCCAATAAATTGAATTAAAACATTTTCAAGGCTGGACACTCTATCTAGTGACTCATTGGATTGATGGTAAGGTTGTGCATCTTGTTCCCTCATGAGGTTCTCCATGTAATAAGCCTCCTCTTGTGCATTGAATTGAACCTCACAATTTTCAAGTTTATGGTGTTCACCACAAAAATCACATGTAGGTTGCAATGGTTTCATTGCCTTCACTTGCATGACTTGAAGTTGTTTAGACATCAACTCCAATTGTTTTTCAATAAGTTTTCTCCGAGCAAGAAGAGTAGCTTCAACGATGTCCATGGTCCTGTAGTGGATACTTTCCTCACAACACAAGAATCCAAAGTAAAGAATTATAACAATGAAAACCAATTACTGAAATGAGAATCAAAACAAAACAAAAATAATGTCCAAATTAGCAATGCCTTTAGTTCGTTGATATTGAAATCAACAATCCCCGCGACGGTGCCAAAAACTTGTTGATGGTTTGGCAAGTGTACCAAATCGCGACAAGTAATAGAGTGAGAGTAGAGTATCGTTCCCAATGAGGATTGTGATCTGGTATCAATGTAGCCTAGGCAATAGCTATTTGAACAAATGAATGTCATGGTTTCAAGAGATATATGAATTTTTGTATTTAGAGTTGTCACAACAATGAATTAAACAATAGCAATTAAGGAATGAATTCAATATAGGTAAAAGCGGTTAGGTATCGGAATCCCTCAATTTCCACCTAATGTAAGTTTTTTCAATCTTAATCTCAATCCAATTCATTCAATTGACATTCAAATCACTAACCTAGATTTATCCCTAATTCCTTAGGTGATAATCCTTTTGTTACAAATCAAGAACCCTAATTCTTTAGGTGATGCAAGATTAGAAAAAACATTAAGCATTGGATTCACAAGTTATCAATCTCGCATAATTTCCAATGATCAAGATAAGTTCTAATAATTATTTTCAAACTTGGTATCAATTTAGCATAATTTTGCATGATTATTAATTGATTTTCGCATGATTTCACCTTTAGAGATGTCGCAATAATTAATTTCAAATTTGGTATCAATTTCGCAATAGTGTGCTTCACTGGGTATCGATGTGAAATTTTAGAGATTCACCCATATTTGAATTTGAATACTTTTAGAAATTGAAGGTACCAATCAAAGTCAGTTTAGGAATTTAACGTGCATTAATATTTATTCCTTGAATCCCTTTCGTGTTGACACATAAGGCTTGATGATGTGTCATCATCCGGAGAAGAGAATTCCCCACGACATTTAACTTTATATATACATACATATATATATATATATATATATATATATATATATATATATATATATATATATATATATATATATATATATATTCAATAAGGCTAACACCCAAAATTACAAAGTAGGGACAGAAGTCAGAACCAAGAAAAGCAACTCCCCAATCACTTTCTTTGAAGGCAACTTAACTCCCCAAGCACCTTATTTGAAAGGAAACTCAAGTAGTTAGAGTTGTTGGCATGATCTGATTCGCTACAGGTATGGTCTGTCAGGAAGAATGGCTCATTTAGGTAGTTGGACATCAAGAAATTCTTTTCAGTGGTGGAGAGACTTGATTGGGATTGATCAAGACCCTTCGCACGGCTTGAACTGATTTTCAAAGGATATTGGAAGGAAGGTGGGGAATGGGATGGGCACATCTTTTTGGGATGAGATTTGGTTCGGTATCTCAAGTTTGAGAGAGTTTTTTCCTAGGCTCTTTTCCTTATCAAACTAAAAGAGGCTTCAATGGTTGAGTTGGGTTGGTGGGATGGAAACGTGTAGAGATGGAGGTGGGTATGGAGGAGGTCCTTTTTTGTTTGGGAGGAGGAGGAATTTAGGATTTTCTATGACACCTTGTCAGGTGTGTATCTCAATAGGCTGGAACTGGATTCTTGGGTGTGGAAAGCGGATTCCTCAAAGATTTACACGACGAAATCAACATATGCATCTATTTTGTCCCAACAATAGATTGTTTTGACTAACCAGGTACTAGAACAACTGTTTAGAAATTTCTGGAATTGTAAAGCCCCTTCAAAGTTTCTAGCCTTCTCTTGGCAACTAATCCTTGAACGTCTGCCAACAAGAACCAACCTACTTCTTAGATCGGTGCTTGTAGATGTTTCACAAACTTTTAGTTACTGTGCGGTTCACATGAGGAGACTGCAGCTCATCTCTTTGCTGGCTGTTCAATTACTGTACAGATCTGGAAAAATATTTTTAGGTGGATAGGGTTTGTAACACCCCGTTTTTCATATAAAGTCTTTAAGTGCTTATATGTGTGTTATGTATATGCCTAGGGAACGTTAAAAGGGTCAAGTGGGATTTGGTGAAAAATCCCTTCCTGACACTTGAGCACGGTCGTGCTCATGTGATCAGCATGTCCGTGCTTTACCACGTGCTCTGTGGCTGCTAGGGCCACAAGCATGACCGTGTCAAAAAATGTGAGTTTTTGACGTGCTTTGTAGAGACCCCATGTTTAACAAGCACGACCCCGAGCTCACGTTAAGCACGCTCGTGCTTAGGGGGATCACGGCCGTG
This sequence comes from Sophora flavescens, assembly GCA_030762895.1. Taxonomy (NCBI): domain Eukaryota; kingdom Viridiplantae; phylum Streptophyta; class Magnoliopsida; order Fabales; family Fabaceae; genus Sophora; species Sophora flavescens. The sequence goes on from CM061063.1 coordinate 92,371,456, forward strand.
CTCGGGTCTGGAGGTTTATAAATAAGTGAGTTCCATGAGGGTTGCGGTGGAAACCTTCATTTTGGCACTTTTAGAAACCTAGTGCGGCTGAAAACCTCTCCCTACCCCTTTTCCTTTGAACCCATCATAGTTCTTTGGTTTCTTGCTGTTGTTCAGAAGAGAAGTCACTCGTTAGTTCCAGTTAAGGTAATGTGGTCATCCTTCCTTAATCTCATTTTCCTGTTTATTGATTTGGAGATTTATTGGTTATTCTTATGTGTTTGACCAAGGCTTGAGGAGTTTGTCAAGCCGCTCGAGGGAACAAGAGTAGTTTCGCTTTCGTTGGTGTTAGAGGTATCTTCATACTAGGTATGGGGAGAAGGGATAGTATGAACATGTAGGCATTGAGGGTAGCGTAAGTTGAATGGTTAACCAATGGCCCTATTGCTTGCTATTTACCTAATTGTTGTCTTGTTATATGTTTATCTATATTTAATTATATTTGGCATGTTTATTCATTAAGTATGATGATATGTTTATACCATGAATGAATATTTGGTTTGATGATGCTGTTTATGCCATGGATGCATGTTTGGTTTGATAAGGATGATGAGATAAACGTTAATGTTAATAAGACTCTGATTAAACAATATGGATTATTAATAGTATATGGAATTAAAGGACTAAGTCCCCAATTGTTCATAAGACATGAATTATAGTAATGAGAGGCAAGGTTATTGCTCAATGGTTTAGTTAAGACCCAAGGATTGATTCATAAGTATTTTAGGGATGTCGCGATCGTCCTGTCCGGGCGCCGCAAAAAGAAGGTAAAAACAGAGGAGTCGCCACCAATATTTTATTTGGAAAAACCATTTATTTTAAGGAAACTGGTCTTAAAAAAAAGATAGAGATTTGAGTCTGGGAGTCGGTTACGAGTAGGGAAGGTGTTAGCACCCTACATCACCCGTTTTAAAAACGGTACCTCAAGTTAATTATGCAAAAGAATTTTAATAACCTTTGAAAATATTTATTTTTACCCCACTTTAAAAAATAAAATAAAATAAACACATTAAAAGAGAAAACAAAATTTTGGCTTGACAGAATGATTGTTCTGCTCCTACGTATTCTCGGGTGCGATGGGAAACTCAAAGCAAGGTAGTTCTTGTAGAAAAAGATTTGATTGGTTGGTTGATTGGTTTTAATTTTGAATGGAAATTTTATTTTTTGTAAATGATTTTGAAAATAGATTTTTATTTCAAAAATAAATTCACTCTTGCACAGTGTCCAAGATAGCGATGCTATACGATAAACCCATACAATTTATACGCCACTTGAGGATGAAAATTCATACATCAACGTCGTAGATTGTTGCGTGAATTTAAAAAGATATTTATTTAATAAAAATTGTTAAGAGAGCAAAATGAAAATATTTTATTATTTTTAATAAAGTGGAATTGACTTTTGCACAGGGTTAAAGATAGTTAGGCTATACGATAAACTCTTACAATTCATACGACACTTGAGGATGAAAATCATACATCAACGTCGTAGATTGTTGTATGAACTCAAGAGATATATATATTTTTAATTTTATAAAAAGATGTTTTGACAAGACTTTTCCTTTTATTTTATTTTTATTAAAAAAAATTCTTTAAAAAAATGCCTGACCCCAAATGAAATAGGGTAGATCAATAAAAAAAAATGGGCCAATGTGTTAATGTAATATTAAATGGAAAAATCAACAAAGACCAACTTGGGCCAAACCGTCATCACAAATCCATCAGTGTCTAATAACAACCTAATAATTTTAAAAATAAACAATGAAAACGGGGACCAAGGAAGACACTGGAAGCAGCGACGGTGCGGCGGATGCGAGCTTACGGCAGGGGTGAGAAACGGTTCTGGTGCAGTGTTGGGTCTGAGATCCGTGATTCGTTACGGCGGCAGAGGACGGAGGCGGTGACATACGCGAATCTGTAGTTGCCGGTGTCAGCGGCGAAGGACCGAGGCAGAGTTTACAACAAGGATGGATGCAATGCGGTGGTCTGGAGGGGCGCGCATCTGTTGGTGGTTCTGGGTAGTGGTGCTTGGAAAAGATGGCGGAGGAGATGGAAACAAGAATATGAACTGTTTTTTTGTTTTTTTTTTGTTTTGGTGTTAAGTTTGTTGTTATGGAGCTTAGATGGGTAAAAACGATTGAAGGGATGTTTTGATATGGGGATGGAATGGTGGTTTTGCTGCTGCCATGGTGGTTATGCGGATGGACAAGGTGGTGGTTGGGAAGGATTTTCAAAAGGGCATGGTGAGGAGAGGATAAGTGTATGTTGTCAAGAGGGATTGAGGGGAATGGGGTTAATTAGAGAATAGATGCCACTCCTTTGCTTCTATTGTGTACTAGTTATATTGACCATTGAGGGGAGAAGATGACAAACAAATCCTGCCAAACCAGCTGTTGAGAAATGGACGATTGTGGAGCCTTGTTACAGTGAGGAGCAAAGCAATTTTTGTCTCCAGCACTGTGCTTGGACATGTAGAGGTGCAGAGGAGAAAAGTGTGACAGAATACCATTTTTATGAAAAGGATTCAATAATACCAAAGAAGAAGTAAAGCCTATTTTGACTTATACTCAAAAAGGGAAGAAGAGATTAGAGCTACGGTGGTGGGAGACATCATTTTTCAAACTTTATTTCTTTATTTTTTAATTAATTTTAATAACAAATCAGAATAACTTTTTCTTTTTCTTTCCTTTCTTTTTTATTTGGGCTTGGATTCTTGGGCTCAAAAAAAGATTGCAATTAAAATTTGGATAGTAGGTGTAACCGTAGTTAACCTATTATCATTATAAGAAACGAGTAAAGACATTGTCGCGACCGTCCCGTCCGGGAGCCGCAGAAAGATGGATAAAAAAACAGAGGAGTCGCCACCAATATTTTATTTGGGAAAAACATTGGGAAAACCATTTATTTTAAGGAAAACTGGTCTAAAAAAGAGAGAGATGAGTTCGGGAGTCGGTTACGAGTAGGGAAGGTATTAGCACCCTACGTCGCCCGTTTAAAAACGGTACCTCAAGTTAATTGTGCAAAAATCATTTTAATAACCTCTTAAATATTTATTTTACCCCAAAAATTATTTACAAGAAAGAATTATTCTTTTATTTTTAATATTTTAAATATTTTATTAATTTTTTACGTTTTTTAAAATTATTGTTTATAAAAACTAAATGAGGTTGAACATGGCACATGAGTCCACAGGGCGACCTCAAATCTAAGGGACTGAACATGGCACCGTGTCCATAGAGCATCCCTAAAAATAGAAAATTTTAATTTTTTGATTAATTATTTTAATATAAAAAGGAGATAAAAAAAAGGAAAATTTAGTTTTGGCCCGACAAGATGATTTATCTTGCTCCTACGTATTCCCGGGTGCGATGGGAAACTCAAAGCCACGTAGTTCTTTTGAAAAATTTGATTGGTTGGTTTTAATTTTTGATAAAAAAGATTTGATTTTGTTTTGATTTTATTTTAAAAGGTTTTTATGTATTTTCGTTTTTTATTTATTTAATATTTTTTTATGTCAAAAACTCCTAAACGAGGTAGAACATGGCAAATACGTCCACAGAGCTATCTCGCACCTAAGGAATTGAGTGTGAAACCTCTCACAAAGCAATCCCACAATTATTTTTCGATTTAGATTGTTGCGTGAATTAAAAAGAGATTTTTATTTTTTTATTTTTTGAATAAAATTTTGATAGAAAGGAGTAAATTGAAAGCATTTATTATTTTATACAAAAAAGAATTCACCTTTGCACAGGATTAAAGATAGCGGAGCTATACGATGAACCCTTACAATTCATACGACACTTGAGGATGAGAAAATCATACATCAATGTCGTAGATTATTACGTAAACTCCAAAGAAACTTTTATTTCAAAATTTTTTGAGTAGAATTTTTATTTAAAAAAATGATTGAAATATTTTTTTAAAAGAGATTTTTTGGACTAGTAGTAAACACACAACACAGAATAGCATCCAAACAAAACAATGTTTCAAGGCCCACGTTGCAGCAGATATGTGCCCTCCCCAAGCCCATCATGCAACATGAAATAAACACAGCAAAGTAAATGAAGATCAGGCAGACAAGCAAAAATGAAGATTAATGGCCATCTGAACCAGAGTACCCAACACGAAAGCAGCGTCGCGGAGCAGTGAAGGGGTGGTCTGGACGACGGCTGCGGCACGGATCTACGACAGCGACAGGGATGAGCGCGACGTGGAGGCCTTAGCCAGCGGCAGCTCGTGGTTCTGGCCGGATCTGGAGCGGCTGGGTGGCTGGAACCTGGCGTGGACAGGGGCGGAGCTTGTGGCGGCGAGGGATGACACGAGGAGGACGGATCTGGTGTGGTGGCCTCAGATCCGTGTGGTGCGGCGTCTTCCCCTACGCCGCACGGCGGCTGCCTAAGTCCACCCAGGGACGGTGGCGTGCGGTTGAGTGAAGGAGGAAGGAGATGTGAAGTGGTTCTGGTTTGGGTGTGGCTCTTTTCGGTTTTTTTGTTTTGTTGTTGCAGGTTCTGTTGAAGAAGATGAAGAATGAGAGGAAGGAGATGATGCAGGGAGAAACAGAGAACGAAAGAAGGAAAGAAAGATGTTTTTTTCGATCTTTTCCTCTTGGTATCAGAGTATTTTTTTTTGCTGTCTCCCTCCTTCAGGTTTTTTGTGTGTTTTTCCCCCTCTTCCCGATTTTTCCCCTTTTCCCTGTTGTCTCTGTTGGGTCCTTTTTATAGAAGAAGATGAACTCTTCTCAATGTCATTGGGACCTTGCAAGCTTGAGTGTTGCAGAGGTTACCATGCTCAGGTCCCTTTCCATTCCCATTTATGTTTCTTCTTCCTCTGATCTAGGCAGATGCTTTTCCCCAAGTTCTGAAAATTAACTAAAAATGGAGATTGATTACTTGAGCTTTGGGGGAGATTTTGACAGTTGCACTGGCTCTTGAGCAGCCCCCATCTGAGTGTTGCTTCATTCAAGAAGGCTTGGGAGTATGTTGGGTTAAGAGGAAGGCTGAGGGGGAATGACCAAAATTGAAGAAAAAGCAGGGTATTGGTGATAAGAGCTATTGGACATTGCACACTGACATGGAGGACTCAAGAAATCTTCTTTTCTTTTTTTTATTTGACTTTCAGATGTATTATTTTTTATTTTATTTTTATTTTCCATTTTTAATTTTGTAAATATTAATTAAAAGGATAAAATATCCGGACAAAATTAGGTGTTCACAGCTGCCCCTCTTTACTTGTTTCTTAGTAGATACTAGGTGTAACCGTAGTTAACATATTATCGCTATAAGAAACGAGTAAAGACATGAACTCCAATTTTGTTCGGGGTACACTGACAAACAAAAAAGACATGTGACTACAAAATGATTTCCTGTAAAGGACCAGTGGATTGGATTGCCCATTGGGTTTACACATAAAAAGCTCACGGGTTGGATTGCCCGTCAGAAACTCGAACATAAAGATAAAAGAGCTTACAGGTTGGATTGCCCGTGAGAAGCTCAAACTGAAAGATAAAGAGCCTACGGGGTGGATTGCCCGTTAGAAGCTCGAATCGAAAGATAAAAAGCCTACGGGGTGGATTGCCCGTTAGAAGCTCGAAATGAAAGATAAAAAAAGCTTACGGGGTGGATTGCCCGTCGTAAGCTCGTGATCAAGATAAAAAGAGCCTACGGGGTGGATTGCCCGTCAGAAGCTCGAACTGAAAGATAAAAGAGCCTACGGGGTGGATTGCCCGTTAGAAGCTCGAATCGAAAGATAAAAGAGCTTACGGGGTGGATTGCCCGTCAGAAGCTCGAATCAAGATAAAAGAGCCTTCGGGTGGATTGCCCGTCGAAGCTCGAACCGAAAGATAAAAAGAGCCTACGTGGTGGATTGCCCGTGAGAAGCTCGAACTGAAGATAAAAGAGCCTACGGGGTGGATTGCCCGTCAGAAGCTCGAATTGAAAGATAAAAGAGCTTACGGGGTGGATTGCCCGTCAGAAGCTCGAACTGAAGATAAAAGAGCCTACGGGGTGGATTGCCCGTTAGAAGCTCAAACTAAAAGATAAAAGAGCCTACGGGGTGGATTGCCCGTTAGAAGCTCGAAATGAAAGATAAAAGAGCTTACGGGGTGGATTGCCCGTCAGAAGCTCGTACTGAAGATAAAAAGAGCCTACGGGGTGGATTGCCCGTCAGAAGCTCGAACTGAAAGATAAAAGAGCCTACGGGGTGGATTGCCCGTTAGAAGCTCGAACTGAAAGATAAAAGAGCTTACGGGGTGGATTGCCCGTCAGAAGCTCGAACTGAAGATAAAAGAGCCTACGGGGTGGATTGCCCGTTAGAAGCTCGAACTGAAAGATAAAAGAGCCTACGGGGTGGATTGCCCGTGAGAAGCTCGAATCAAGATAAAAAGAGCCTACGGGGTGGATTGCCCGTCAGAAGCTCGTATTGAAAGATAAAAGAGCTTACGGGGTGGATTGCCCGTCAGAAGCTCGAATTGAAAGATAAAAGAGCTTACGGGGTTGATTGCCCATGAGAAGCTCGAACAGAAAGATAAAAAAGCCTACGGGGTGGATTGCCCGTCAGACTCTCAAATGGATAGATTAAAAGCTTGTGAGGCCATGTAGACAAATGCAATATATGAATGTAGATTTTGCTCACTGATGAAATGACAATGCGAAAACTCAAATAACTAGTTTTCAATTTACAAAAAGAATGATGATCATGAGAACCCTTATTAATTTTGGGCATGATGCAAAAGATTGATGATAGATTATTTCTTCTTTGCTATTTCTTTCATTATTGGATCCTTGATCCCCTAAAGGCATCGATCACAGTCAGTCTTGAGGATGAACTAAAACAAGGCCCATCTTATCTGGGAGAGATATCTTGCACTTTTATCCCCTGATGATTAGATGTTCTTGATGATAATTATCTCCATGGTTGAGTCTCAGTATTCCTTCCTTTCTTCGATGCCCTTTATAGGGGAAGCGTCATGCCCCCCAAGACCTTTTGAGGCTTTCTAAGGAATTCTAATTGCTTAAAAAAAAAAAAAAAAAAAAAAAACATTACTTGTTTCACGTTTCAGTATATACTTATCAGGATGAATGCACACACATAAATGACAAAAGTTAAGAGGAAAGGACCAAGGTAGCGAAATAAAGTAAAGGAAGTCAATGTCATTATATTTGGATTGAAAAAAGGTGTACAAAGCATAAGTTGCAAAACGTTGCGGAGTAGATTCACATCTCCTCAAGTGATGTCTCTGTCAATGACTAATTTTAGTATCCCTCATACAATCTTGACTGCTCATTAATTGGCTTCAGAGATGTTGTCTGCCCCAATCTTCATATATCCAACTTACGGACTGCCCCAGTTCATCGGCTTGACGACACTTCCATCGTTACATTTTTTATTTTATTTTTTGAACCCTAACTTTTGCCTAGACCGCCTTTTCAGTTTTTTCGGCTAGCGGGTTGCTCTAACTTTTGCCTAGACTGTCTTTTCGGATTTTCGATCTAGCGAGCCTTTTCTCTTTTCATTTTTCATTTTTCTTTTCTTTTCTTCTTCTTCTTGGGAAGTGTGTTCAAGCATAATACTTTTTTACTGCATCCGAGTTTACAGGGAGCGGGAGGTCTTCCCCATCCATCCTGGTGAGAATTAAAGCTCCTCCAGAGAAGGCCTTTTTCACAACGTAAGGTCCTTCATAGTTCGGAGTCCATTTCCCTCGATGATCCTTTTGGATTGGTAGAATCTTTTTAAGCACCAGGTCACCCTCCCGAAACTGTCGTGGGCGTACCTTCTTCTCATAAGCTCTCATCAACCTTTTCTTGTATAATTGGTCGTGACACAACGCCCCTAATCTCTTCTCTTCAATGAGGTTCAATTGGTCTAATCGATCCTGGACCCACTCAGCTTCTTCTAATTCTCGCTTCTCTCGGTACTCTTAATGAGGGGATCTCTACTTCAATTGGGAGCACCGCCTCCATCCCATAAACTAAAGAATATGGCGTTGCCCCCGCGGAGGTGCGAATAGAGGTACGATAGCCGTGTAAAGCAAAAGGTAACATCTCGTGCCAATCCTTATACGTCACCACCATCTTTTGGACAATCTTCTTGATATTTTTATTAGCGGCCTCCACCGCCTGCTCATCTTTGGGCGATGCGGAGAGGAATTATGATGCTTTATCTTGAAATTTTCGCACATCTCCTTCATCATCCTATTGTTCAAATTGGTCGCATTATCGGTGATAATCTCACTCGGCAACCCATAACGACAAATTAGCTCTCTTTTGACGAATCGATCACGACATTCCGGGTCACATTGGGATAAGATGCAGCCTCAACCCACTTGGTGAAATAATCGATGGCAACAAGAATGAAGCGATGTCCATTTGAAGCTTTTGGTTCGACGGGCCCGATCACATCCATTCCCCACATTGAGAACGGCCGAGGTGCCGACATGACATTCAAAGGAGCTCACGGCGCATGAACCTTATCAGCGTATATTTGACACTTGTGGCACTTCTTCGCATAATTAAAGCAATCAACCTCCATTGTCACCAATATTGGCCAGTCCTCAAGATTTTCCTGGCCATTGCATGACCGCTCGCGTGTGTTCCAAAAGGTCCTTCATGTACCTCCTCAACTATCGCTTTAACTTCTTTTGCGTCAACGCACCTCAACAACACCATGTCATGGTTTCTTTTGTAGAGAATATCTCCATCTAAATAGAAACCCATTGCAAGTCTTCTTAGAGTTCTTTTGTCATTTTCCGAAGCGCCCGGAGGGTATTCCCTTCTTTGGATGAAACATTTGATGTCATGGTACCACGGTTTTTGATCAGACTCTTCCTCTATCACTTGACAATATGCAGGATGACCACGACTTTCCATTTTGATGAGTGGTAGGTTCCTCTCGTCACTTACTTTGAACATTGAGGACAAGGTAGACAGCGCGTCAGCTAACTAATCAGTTATCTTCTCGGGAATATGATGAAACGTGACTTCGTCAAACCGCTTCAATCAAACCTTTGATGTAATCATGGTACGGAATTAACTTGGCATCTCGGGTTTCCCATTCCCTCTTAATCGGTGGATGACTAGTGCAGAGTCCCCATATACCTCCAGATCCTTGCTTTTGCCTCTATTGCTGCCAAAATCCCTAGTGCACAAGCTTCGTATTCGGCTATATTGTTTGTACAATCAAAGCAGAGCCTCGCAGTGACAGGGAAATAATCATTTTCTGGTGAGATTAAAATTGCCCCGATTCCGTGCCCCAATGCGTTAGAAGCTCCGTCAAATAACAAGGCCCATTTTTCTTTTTCTGGTGATTGCTCGCGATCAAACAGAGCCATTATATCTTCATCTGGAAAATCACATTGCATCGATCCATAATCTTCTACCGGCTGATTGGCTAGATATTCTGCAAGAGCACTCCCTTTTATTGCTTTTTGGGTGACATAGGCAATGTCATATTCTGATAGCAGGACTTGCCAGCGAGCAATTCTTCCAGTCAGAGCAGGCTTATCAAAGATATACTTGATTGGATCCATTTTGGACACCAACCAGGTAGTATAACACAACATGTGATGCCTCAAACGGCGAGCCGCCCATGCTAAAGCACAGCAAGTGCGTTCTAGCAGTGAGTAGTTGGCTTCACAACTGGTGAACTTCTTGCTTAGATAATAGATGGCATGTTCCTTTCTTCCCGACTCATCGTGCTGCCCCAGTACGCAACCCATAGATCCATCTAGCACAGTCAAATACATGATGAGAGGTCTTCCCGGCACTGGGGGAACCAAAACTGGAGGCTCTTGTAGGTATTGTTTGATCTTCTCAAAGGCGTTTTGACAATCTTCATTCCATGTCACGGCTTGATTTTTGCGCAGCAATTTAAAGATTGGTTCACATGTCGCGGTTAGTTGGGAGATGAACCGGGCAATGTAGTTCAATCTTCCTAAAAACCCACGAACTTCCTTCTCCGTTCGAGGTGCTGGCATGTCGATGATTGCTCGAACCTTTTCAGGATCAACCTCTATTCCTCTTTGACTAACGATGAACCCCGTAGCTTTCCCGATTTCACTCCAAAAGTGCATTTGGATGGATTCAATCGAGCTTAAACTTTCTTAACCGCTCAAAGAGTTTTTGCAGATTATCAACATGGTCATCTTCGGATCTGGACTTGGCGATCATGTCATCTACGTAAACTTCTATCTCATTATGAATCCTATCATGTATTAAAGCCACCATAGCCCGTTGATATGTTGCCCCAGCATTTTTCAAGACAAAGGGCATAACCTTATAGCAAAAGGTTCCCCACAAAGTGACAAATGTAGTTTTCTCCATATCCTCAGTGCCATCTTGATCCGATTATATCCCGAGAAACCATCCATGAAAGAGAATAATGCATGTTGAGCAAGATTATCTACAAGAACATCAATGTGAGGCAAAGGAAATTCATCTTTTGGGCTAGCGTTGTTCAGATCTCGATAGTCAACACACATTCGAACTTTTCCATCTTTCTTGGGAACAGGAACGATGTTAGCAACCCATTGAGGGTACTTTACAACTTCTAGGAAACCTGCATCCAGTTGTTTCTTGACCTCCTCATTGATCTTTAAGGACATTTCCGCTTTCATCCTTCGTAGCTTCTGCTTTACTGGAGGACACTCCGGCTTTAATGGCAATTTGTGTTCTCACTACACCGGGGTCTAACCCTGGCATGTCTTGGTATGACCATGCGAAGACATCTTTATAATCCGTCAACAACCCGATCAATCTGCTCCGGCTCCTTTTCTTTCGGGGAAAGGCCAATCTTGACCTCTTTTATATCATCTTTGGTTCCCAAATTGATTAGTTCACTCGGCTCTTCATGGGGCCGGATTTCCCTGGATTCTTGTTCTACCAATCTCAAAAGTTCAAGGGGAACTTCCCCGTCATCATCAACAACCTCCTCAGCATGATCAACGGAATAGTCAAAATTGTATGATGGGTTACTAACACCATCGTTTTCAAGAGAGTCACTTTTAGATCTGCATTTTGGTAATTATCGGGGAAAGATGAATGAATAAAGGTTAAAGACGAGAGACTGCATTTATTAGTGAGGGATGGTGAACAAAAACGAAAGTAAAAAAGATAACAAGACAAAGATACTTGAATGCATGCATTTATTGATAAGTCATACCAAATGTAAAACAAGTAAGCCCATTACAACAAAACTCCTAAAGCCTTGGGCGAGCTAAAGGATAAGCATTACAAATTACTTTGAAAAGGACCCTATGGTCTTGGGAAACTCAATGATCTCCCAATTGTTGAGCTCTGATCCTCCGGAGAGCATGGATACACCAGATTGATACCACGATCGGCAGGATAATCATCTTCAATAGCTGCTGCTTGGTCCAGGAATGCAAACCCTACGCTTCGGAAGCTCTGTCGAATGTCACAGATGGGAACCCTTTCAGCCTCGCATTCACGATTTTCCAGCCGAGCCAACCTCTTTCTTTTCTTCTCTTCTATAACTCTCATCTTGTCGGCCCCGGTGGGTTTGTATCCCAATCCAAACCTATCCTTGTTCTCAGTGAGCATGAGAATGTCAGCAACGCCTTGGCTGTTTTTCCCCAAACCGCTTCCAGGTCGGTATCCTCCTTCAAGCATAACCTTGGCCATCATGATGGATGCTTTGGATGACCGAGGTTTCAAGAGTGGAGCTCCCTCCCCAACATAAGTGGCATTGGCAATTTCAAGTGATTGGAAGGCGGTCTCGAGAGCTTCCTCGGCAGCTTCAATATAAGGGGTTGTTGATGGCTTGCTTACTAACAGATCCTCCTCTCCAGAGACAATTATCAGCTTACAATCAACAATGAACTTCACCTTCTGGTGCAATGTGGAAGGTACAGCCTCCCCGCATTTAATGGATCCATGGTCGCCCTAGGAGACAATCGTATGTTGGTGTGATGTCCATTACTTGGAAAAGTACTTCAAAGGTGCATGGGCCAATCTGAATGGGCAACTCAATTTCTCCCATGACTTCCCTTCGGTGCCGTCAAAGCTCTTACAATCATTGTGCTTGGCTTCATATGAGTTCCATCGAAAGGCAACTTTGCCAGCGTTGACTTTGGCATTACATTCAAAGAAGAACCATTATCAATGAGAACCCTGGCCATGACATGGTCTTGGCACTTCACAGAAATGTGCAAGGCCTTGTTGTGCCCCATACCTTCGGCTGGTATTTCATCATCGGTGAAAGTGACATAATTATCAAGAACTATGTTACCTACGATGTTATCGAGCTTATCAACCGTGATGTCATGGGAGACATGCGCTTGATTCAACACCTTCATCAAGATTCTTCTGTGTGGCTCGAGTTCATCAATAGAGACAAAAGAGATATCCGAGCCGGAGTCCGATTTAACGATCCACAACCCTATATTCACTCGCTTGATGAACTTCAAGAATTCACCTACCTCCTCATCGGATACACCCTTTTTATTCTCACCCCCGTTTGCTTCCTTGTCATCTAGGATTTCTTCCACCTTCTCTTTCCCTTTGTGATCCTTTCCTTCCTTTTCTATTTCCCTTTTCGCAATACCTCTGGAGTGTAAATGCGACCACTCCTAGTCATTCCGCCAATTCCCCGAAATGTTGGTGACCACGAGTAGTCCCGTTGGAAGGATTGGGTTGGACCTCGCATCTCATACTTCCATGGTACCGTTTTGGTGTCCTTGTAAGGGAAAGGACTTGGAACTCGGATGACGATCGGTGTTGGCCCACTTGGAACCGGCAAAGGTTTCTTCTCGGTATAGTATATCACCACTGGTTTCGGAGTGACTTGCTCAGGAACTGGCCGAGAATTAACCACAACAGTAAAAGGGGTTATCTTAATTGGGGTTGGGGAAGTTGTAGATTCAGCAACCATATTAATGGCACATTCATTTGATCCACAACCAATTAAGATAATCTTCATATCCATTAACTGCTGCACGACTTGCCGAAACTCTGAACAGTTTTCAATCGAATGCCCCATGTTTCCATCAAAGTCACACCTTATCTCTCCATCGAGAGCTTTTTCTTCCGTGGCCGGGATTTGGATCAATCCACATTTGCACATCTCTCTAAAAACAACTCTCATAGGAGTCCTAACATCGGCCACTTTACTCTTTAGAGTATGTTCCAAGAAGCTCTCAATGGCATTGACCCCCGAACTCCCATGATTTGGCATAGGACCCTGTGCCACATTTGGAGCATCCTTCTGAAAGCTCAACCATTTGGCATTAATCAGGTCTTGGACCTTAAACTTCAAAGCTCTACAACTCTCGGTGGAATGTCCTGTGGCCCCATCGTGATATTCACATTGAGCATTTGGGTCATACCACTTTGGATAAGGAGGGTCTAGTGGTCTTGTCGGGATAGGAGTTAGCACAGATTTGCTCACAAGTTGGCGGAATAGTTCGGTGTAGGTCATGGGTATTGGGTCAAAACGCACTGGCTTTCTTTCCGGGTTATATGGTGGTCTTGCTTGGCTGGTGTTTGGGTTTGGATTTAGAGGCTGGACGATTTGAGGTGGCATGGTGGGGTGTGTTTGAGGCCGAGAAGGGTATGATGGTCGGTAGGGGAGCCATTTGTTGAGGGTTTAGAAATTGCGAGGTTGCAGCGATGTATGGCTGGTTGGCTTGGTGATATGGAGGTGGTTGGTAATATGGGGCGTATTGGGCGTGGAAGGCGGGTGTTTGGTTTGGTCTCCATTGGTTCGGTTTCTTCTGTTCCAAGGTTACTGCATGTGCCTCTCCTTCCTTCTTTTTCACGAATGGGGTTTTCTTTGGGCCGTTCCCTCATCGGAGTCTCAACGATCTTGCCATTCCTCATTCCACTTTCAATTCTCTCGCCGATGATGACCATGTCAGAAAAATTTGATGACACACTCCCAATCATCCTATCATAGAAAGGCGACTGGAGTGTATCAATGAACATTGCTACGATTTCCTTCTCAGCTAAGGGAGGCTCCACCTGAGCAGCCAGTTCCCTCCATCGTTGCGCGTATTCTTTGAAAGTCTCTACATCCCTTTTTGACATATTTTGGAGTTGCATCCTATCGGGAGCCATGTCAACATTGTACTTGTACTTGCTTCAGAATGCATCTGCTAGATCTTTGAAGGATCGGATGTGTGCCCGCCGAGATGCGTATACCAATTTGAAGCTGCCCCGGTCAAGCTGTCTTGGAAGAAGTGAATCAAGAGTTTATCATCTCGGGCATGTGACGCCATCTTCCTAACATACATGGTCAAATGGTTCTTGGGACAAGTGGTTCCCCGGTATTTGTCAAAATCGGCACCTTAAATTTCGGCGGAATTACAACATTTGGCACCGACAGAGTTCCGAGGCATCCCGAAGACCATAACTATTTACCCCTTCAATGGCCCGCAATCTTTCCTCTAGTACTTCCAGCTTTTCTTTAGACTGGGAATCTCCCCCCGACTGATTCACCGGAGCTTCTCCGTACATATTATGGGGAAATGAATATGGCATGGAGGAGGAACCAAAGTTTGGCATCATTTGAGCCCCCTGGGGTCCATAATGTAGGGTGTATTGTGGGGGCCTTGGATTGACAGTAGGTGTCACTATCGGGGTGTTACCATCTGTAGAGTTGACATTCTGTGCTTGCGGTATTTCGGCAGATATTGGTGGGGATTTGTGCTTGAGTGATGTGTTCGGAGTTCGAATACCATCTTGTGGATCTGGGGGCTGTTGGTGGTACAAACCCACGAGGCAAACCGTATGGGGGATTGTTCGAGTCAAATGGAAAATGAGTTGGGTTGAGAGGCATCATGGCCCCCGGTTGGTTGAAGCCTTGAATAGGAATCGAGAAAAACCGGGGCGGGATGAGAGGTGTGGCTGGCTGTCCTTCGTTCGAGGCTGGAGGGTTCTCCTCTGTGTTCTTCTCCTTTTGCATTTCTTGTAGGATCTCCATCATCTTAGCCATCTGATCTTTGATTTGACTGACTTCATCCCTGATCACTTGAACTTCTTCTAGTTCATCCGCCATGGCTCTTGCCTGTGATCGAGTGCGATAAGGGTGTCTTGGAGCAATTGTTCAAAAAACCACACTGTTTTATTTAATAAAAGAAAGAATAAATTAATAAAATCAAAAGAAAGAGCATAAACTAATTAAACTTCATTTTTGATAGGAAGACCGTCGCATATACTTATAGCAAGAATACTCATCCTGCAATCAAATCTAGTGGTATAATTCTCTCTAGCTTGACTGCAGTTGATGTCGAGTCCAAGGGAGAATTCACTCCTCGATAGACCACATCTTGTACTAGCAATGTCATTGTTTGATGATACCCATATTTTTACGCGGAAAACACATCGCTTTTAGGGTAAAAATATAGTTGATGAAGTATCTAAGGGAGAATTCACTCCTCGGCGGATATCATCCGGAAAAAGAGAGAGCATTCCACAAAAATTGATGAAAACTTCTATTTCATTGGATGGATGTTGCAATACAAACATGAGTCTTTGGTCAACTAGAAAAACAATACATCGAGAGTTTTCATATTTCTAACCCATCTTTGGGGACCTCAAAATACTATGCCAAGAGCTTCATCTTCTTTTTCCCGAATCCCTTTGCGAGCTTCCCAAAATGCTTGAAGAACTCAGTCACCTCCGGTGGGTATTTGGAGGAAAGGGTTCTTGTAGACCTGAATTGATACTTCTTCAAATCGATCCACCAACTGGGAAGTATGATATTGAATTCTACCAATCATGTCTTCATATTTTCTTCTCCATGCTTCCCTTTCATAGATCACATCCCTTACAACCAATTTCCATCCCTTTACCCATTCCGCGTGACGTTGAGCTTCTCCTCTTTCATTTTCTTGCATTTTGGTCCTGAGCCAATTTTCCCTTTCATTAGCTTCTATTAATAATTGACGATATCTGGCAGCTTCGTTCCATCCTCGATCAGAGTAAAGTTCGGTCTGGGCCAAGGATTCTTGTAGAGATCCAACTCTCTCCTTTAGTATCTGTATTGTTTCAACATGAACCCCTACGTCCCACTCAAGCTCTTCTTTCTTCTTTAGAATTCTGACTAGCGTGTTTTCTTGACACTCCACCTTTGCTTGCAACTCTTGGATCACTGCTTCTTTCTCTTTTCTTGCCCTTTTCATGCGACTTGGGACTTCGTAGGAATCAGCACATTCACTTCTTAAATTCGCGATCTGTAAATTCAGTTTTTGCACCTGGCTTTGGAGCTTGATGATAGTTACTTCTGCAACTTGGTTCTTTTCATCCAAAACCCCCATCTGAGCTTTTAGAATTTCAATTTTTTCCAGCATTTGATCTTCTGTAAGAGGATTGTTTTTCGAACCAGGTGGGGGTTCCGGTTTTGAAGGACACCCCCTTCTTGCCTCTCTCCATGCTTCATATCTTTTTGTTCGAGCTATGATCCGCCTTCCTAACTCATCACGCCCTTTTATGTGAATATTGTTCCATGCTGACCTTATTGCCATTGTCTGACTCTTGATGCTTTCACATTCTTGATATAGGAAATATGCTCCACCCAGCAGCTCTTTTGGGGGTTCATCTTGTGTCCACCGAGTTGGCACATTACTAGAGCTGGTGAATATGACACACATCCTCCGGGTCCCATCAATGGGACATTCGAGAAACCTCCACAATCGAATATAACGGAATCCCCATTGTACCATGGGCACATCCATCTAAATGAACGTGAGTCGACTCGATCAAACTCTTGTTTCCATTCATATAGTTTGCGTGACTTTAGCGGCATGCAAATGAATCCTTTCAACGGGTCATCCGTTCTATCAATTTTGTTTCCGAGATACAAGTGAGTCATAATCCAAACATATAACATTGGTGCACAAAGACCGCAACTTTCCTTGTTGATTCCGATGACAAACTTGTAGTGAGAGAAAAGTCTCAGCTAGGATAGCAGGGACTAAATTCACCCCATATTCCTCAACTCTGTAGAAGACGTCCATGGCTGATCGATCAATCACATCCTAATAAAGGGAAAAAGCACCCAGTCAGTAGATGAGGAGAGCCAACAACCTATTAAAAAGAACCCATCGTTGTTGTTGAGCCAACTCCCTAAGATAACCTTCCAAGAATCGCCTCTTCAAGCCCGTAGTGTTTCCTTTTTCCACTTTATCCAATTGTTCCGGTTTAAGTTCCAACAGACTTGCTATCTTCCCATCTGCCACATATTGTCCATAATACAAATAGACACGTGATTCCTTTTGGATAGGCCGTCTCAAGATGTAAGCATACTCCTCTATGGTGGGAGTTACATCTAGGTCGAGCAATTCAAAACATCTCAAAGTTGAGTTCCAATACTGAGCGAATGCACTTAGAGCGGGGGCATCCACCTAATACGTAATAGATCTAGTATCCTCCCATACTTGTTGTTAAAGTTCGAACGTGCCTTTTCTGACATTTGTTGACTAATTTCCCATAAGCTCTGAACATCATTGAGTGTCACGTCGATCTTGATGCTCTTCTTGGAACTGCTTGCATTGCTAGTACTCTTTCCGACGCTTGTTCCTTCCATTCTTTGCTATAAGATTAATACTAAGGTCTTCCTGTCAAGAAACACAAATAAAGAAAAAATTAGAAATAAAACACACGAAAAAATGCCCTACATGCTTCATGTTGAATGAACCCCAGTAGGGTTGGGAACCCTATGTCGGGTATGCTGTCAATGCACTACCTTCACTATGACACGCCGCTTATTAGAAGTGCAATAATATTCGAACATGTCATTCGGGCTTGGAGCGACGATGTGTCGCCCCCCTTTTCCTTTTTTTTTTTTTTTTTTTTTTAAAAAAACTTCATAATAAATATGTATGTGCATGACAATTTATGTTTATGATGCCAAAAAAAATGGAGAGAGAGAAAAAGTATGCTCCCTTTGTCCTAAATTGGGTAAAACTTAGGGTTGGAAAAACCTGAGGTAATGACTCTAAATAGGTTGGCTACTAAGTTTGCTCTATCAGTGAAAATTAGGTAGGGTCTAGACTTCTAAAAGCCATGGTTCCCAGATTGCCCCTATCTCGAAAGATAAGGATCCGATTCATGAATCTAGTCACAAGTAGGGATAAACCCTCTCAATATGACCATCCCATGATATCGGGTACAACCTGAGTGGTGAATCAACAAATGTCAGGGAGGTACGAGACCTCTTCAATGACAATGTCGAGACACCGCCTAATCCTTGAGTTTTGAGCAAGCTCGGGTATAGAGCCAAAAGTGTGTGCAAGTTGTGATAGTGATGTGTGTGATGGGAGCACACAAACCTTCACAAAAACCTACTAAAATAAAACTACCCCAAGCCTGCAAAAGGGAACAAACAACACAAATACAAAAGTTCTCTACCCTAAGGTTGCAAGAATATACAAAAGCAGTTATGGAAGCATTAAAAAAAAAAAAAAACCATTTTTTTTTAAAGAAGAGGAAAGAAAAAAAATAAAATAAAAATAAAAAATAAAATAAAATAAAATTTGCACAACCAACTATGATAGGCCTGACTCTCAAAGTCGTCCCCAGTGGAGTCGCCAGCTGTCGCGACCGTCCCGTCCGGGAGCCGCAGAAAGATGGATAAAAAACAGAGGAGTCGCCACCAATATTTTATTTGGGAAAAACATTGGGAAAACCATTTATTTTAAGGAAAACTGGTCTAAAAAAGAGAGAGATGAGTTCGGGAGTCGGTTACGAGTAGGGAAGGTATTAGCACCCTACGTCGCCCGTTTAAAAACGGTACCTCAAGTTAATTGTGCAAAAATCATTTTAATAACCTCTTAAATATTTATTTTACCCCAAAAATTATTTACAAGAAAGAATTATTCTTTTATTTTTAATATTTTAAATATTTTATTAATTTTTTACGTTTTTTAAAATTATTGTTTATAAAAACTAAATGAGGTTGAACATGGCACATGAGTCCACAGGGCGACCTCAAATCTAAGGGACTGAACATGGCACCGTGTCCATAGAGAATCCCTAAAAATAGAAAATTTTAATTTTTTGATTAATTATTTTAATATAAAAAGGAGATAAAAAAAAGGAAAATTTAGTTTTGGCCCGACAAGATGATTTATCTTGCTCCTACGTATTCCCGTAAGCGATGGGAAACTCAAAGCCACGTAGTTCTTTTGAAAAATTTGATTGGTTGGTTTTAATTTTTGATAAAAAAGATTTGATTTTGTTTTGATTTTATTTTAAAAGGTTTTTATGTATTTTCGTTTTTATTTATTTAATATTTTTTATGTCAAAAACTCCTAAACGAGGTAGAACATGGCAAATACGTCCACAGAGCTATCTCGCACCTAAGGAATTGAGTGTGAAACCTCTCACAAAGCAATCCCACAATTATTTTTCGATTTAGATTGTTGCGTGAATTAAAAAAAGATTTTTATTTTTTATTTTTGAATAAAATTTTGATAGAAAGGAGTAAATTGAAAGCATTTATTATTTTATACAAAAAAGAATTCACCTTTGCACAGGATTAAAGATAGCGGAGCTATACGATGAACCCTTACAATTCATACGACACTTGAGGATGAGAAAATCATACATCAATGTCGTAGATTATTACGTAAACTCCAAAGAAACTTTTATTTCAAAATTTTTTGAGTAGAATTTTTATTTAAAACAATGATTGAAATATTTTTTTAAAAGAGATTTTTTGGACTAGTAGTAAACACACAACACAGAATAGCATCCAAACAAAACAATGTTTCAAGGCCCACGTTGCAGCAGATATGTGCCCTCCCCAAGCCCATCATGCAACATGAAATAAACACAGGCAACAGAAATGAAGATCAGGCAGACAAGCAAAAATGAAGATTAATGGCCATCTGAACCAGAGTACCCAACACGAAAGCAGCGTCGCGGAGCAGTGAAGGGATGGTCTGGACGACGGCTGCGGCACGGATCTACGACAGCGACAGGGAGGAGCGCGACGTGGAGGCCTTAGCCAGCGGCAGCTCGTGGTTCTGGCCGGATCTGGAGCGGCTGGGTGGCTGGAACCTGGCGTGGACAGGGGCGGAGCTTGTGGCGGCGAGGGATGACACGAGGAGGACGGATCTGGTGTGGTGGCCTCAGATCCGTGTGGTGCGGCGTCTTCCCCTACGTCGCACGGCGGCCGGAAGTCCACCCAGGGACGGTGGCGTGCGGTTGAGTGAAGGAGGAAGGAGATGTGAAGTGGTTCTGGTTTGGGTGTGGCTCTTTTCGGTTTTTTTGTTTTGTTGTTGCAGGTTCTGTTGAAGAATATGAAGAATGAGATTAAGGAGATGATTCATGGAGAAACAGAGAACGAAAGAAGGAAAGAAAGATGTTTTTTTTTCGATCTTTTCCTCTTGGTATCAGAGTATTTTTTTTTGCTGTCTCCCTCCTTCAGGTTTTTTGTGTGTTTTTCCCCCTCTTCCCGATTTTTCCCCTTTTCCCTGTTGTCTCTGTTGGGTCCTTTTTATAGAAGAAGATGAACTCTTCTCAATGTCATTGGGACCTTGCAAGCTTGAGTGTTGCAGAGGTTACCATGCTCAGGTCCCTTTCCATTCCCATTTATGTTTCTTCTTCCTCCGATCTAGGCGGATGCTTTTCCCCAAGTTACGAAAATTAACTAAAAATGGAGATTGATTACTTGAGCTTTGGGGGAGATTTTGGATTGCTTGACTGGCTCTTGAGCAGCCCCCATCCGAGTGTTGCTTCATTCAAGAAGGCTTGGGAGTATGTTGGGTTAAGAGGAAGGCCGAGGGGGAATGACCAAAATTGAAGAAAAGCAGGGGTATTGGTGATAAGAGCTATTGGACATTGCACACATCGACATGGAGGACTCAAGAAATCTTCTTTTCTTTTTTTTTTTTGACTTTCGGATGTATTATTTTTTATTTTATTTTTATTTTCCATTTTTAATTTTGTAAATATTAATTAAAAGGATAAAATATCCGGACAAAATTAGGTGTTCCTGAGACATGAACTCCAATTTTGTCCGGATACACTATCAAGCAAAGGACCTATGACTACAAAGTGATTTCTTATAAAGAACATGCGGGTTGGATTGCCCACTGAGTTACACATAAAAGCTATCAGGGAGATTACCTGCTGAGCTTAAAAAACAAAGATAAAGAGCTTACGGGGTGGACTGCCCGTTAGAAACTCGAAAAGAAAGATAAAAGAGCTTATGGGGTGGACTTCCCGTCAGAAGCTCGAACATAAAGACAAAAGAGCTTACGGGGTGGATTTCCCGTCAGAAGCTCGAACAAATAGATAAATGAACTTACAAGGGTGGATTGCCCGTCAGAAGCTCGAACAGAAAGATAAAGGAGTTCACGTGGTGGATTGCCAGTCAGAAGCTTGAACAAAAAGTTAAAGAGATTACGGGGTGGATTGCCCATCAGAAGCTCGAACAGAAAGATAGATGAGCTTACGAGGTGGATTACCCGTCAGAAGCTCGAACAAAAGATAAAAGAGCTTATTAGGTGGATTGCCCGTGAGAATCTCGAACAAAGACGCAGCTTAGGGGCCCTATGCCTGCTAAAGCTAATAAGGGTAACAGCCTATGAGCCTTGTGCCCATTAAAGCCGAACAAAAATGAAGCTTACGAGGACCCATGCCTGCTAAATCTAACAAGGGTAACAACTTAGAGGTCATGTGCCCATTAAAGACGAACAAATACAGAATGAAAGCTTAGTGACCATATGTCTGCTAAAGCTAAATACAGCTTATGGGCCTGTGCCCGTCAAAGCTAAAGGAAGCTTAGAGACCCTATGTCTGCTAAAGCTAACAAAAAACAGCTTATGGGCCTGTGCCCATCAAAGCTAAAGGAAACTTAGAGACCCTATGTCTGCTAAAGCTAACAAAAACACAGCTTATGGGCTCTATGCCCGTTAAAGCTTTACAAAAACAAAAGAAAGCTTAGAGACCCTATGTCTGCTAAAGCTAACAAAACACACAGCTTATGGCCCGTGTGCCTATTAAAACAAAAGAAAGCTTAGTGACCCTATGTCTGCTAAAGCTAACAAAAACACAGCTTATGGGCTCTATGCCCGTTAAAGCTTAACAGAAACAAAAGAAAGCTTAGAGACCCTATGTCTGCTAAAGCTAACAAAACACACAGCTTATGGGCCATGTGCCCGTTAAAACAAAAGAAAGCTTAGGGACCCTATGTCTGCTAAAGCTAACAAAAACACAGCTTATGGGCCTTGTGCCCACTAAAACATAACAAAACTAAGCTCACGAGGCCCTATGCCTAAAAAAGCTAGCAAAAAGGAAGCTTATGGGCCCTATGCCCGTTAAAGCCGACCAAAAACAAAATGAAGCTTATGAGGCCCTATGCCTGCTAAAGCTAGAAAAACCGACAGCTTATGGACCCTATGCTCAAATGTGATGCAGTGATGTTGATTTTGATGCATGATAAACTTTGATCATTTTTCGCAAACCACTCTTTGATTTATAGCCCCTTGAAGCTTCGATCACAACCAAATTTAAGGAAGAACTGGAATATCATTCATTGATCTGGATTGTCATTTCCTTGCTCAACTGATGCTTTGCCCCTTGTCATAAATATGTCTATTTCATAATGGCTATCCCAATGGATGAGAATGCTTGATTACTCTTTATTTTCCAGCATTGCCCCTTGTCAAGATATTGATGTGTTTTGCATGACCCTTGAATCTTGAGAGAAACTCTAAATACTATTATTATCGATACTTGTTTCGCATTTCAATATGTGTTTCTCATAAAAAAATGCAAGTTGAGTCTATGGTAGCAAGAGAGGTACATAAATGATAGAGAATGGATAGGGAATAACAGTATCCAGAAAGTGTTAAGCATGTGAGCAAAAGAATTGAAATGTTGTTAGAAGGAAGGAAACAATGATAGGATGAAGTTCATATTTTTCTTCAAGTGATACTCTTTAAGATGATAAGTGCAAGCCTCTCATGCATATAATCTCGAGCATCACTTTAATCAGCTTTCAAGGATATGGTTTGCTCCAGTCTTCATGTATTGAGAGCATCTCATGACTTGCCTTTAAATTCAAACTGCCCCAGTTTGTTGCTTTGAGGGGACCTGTTTGACCCTAACTTTTGCATAGGTCGCTTTTCTGATATTTCAACATACCGGGTCGCTCTAATTTTGCCTGGGTCACACTTTCCGTTTTTCAACCCAGCGAGACTTTTTTTTAATATGCTTTTTTTTCTTTTCATTTTCTCTTTATTTTTTCCCTTTCTTTTTCCGAGAGTGATGTCTTGAAAAGCAGGAACATTTTGAAAATGATAATGATCTTTCATTGATCAGAATGGACTTTTTAGGCTTGTAATGTGGCCAGGGTTAAAGGGTATGGAAGAAAAGATATGAGGCCCAAATCAGTGTTTAAGGGTTTGAAAAGGGTCAAGGATCCTTGTTCTTACTTTGCACATGTATCAATAATGCTTTTTCTTTGCTCACTTTCCATTTTATTTTATTTTCATTTTTATTTGTCTTTTCTGTGAGCTTCTTCGGTTCTTTCCTTATGGGACTTTTTTTTTCCTTATTCGTTCATTTAGTCCCTAGTGTAGGGGTGATCCTTGCCCAAGGTTCTTTGAAAAAAATTCAAGCTCAAACAGGATAACAAGGGATGATACAAGTATGTGAAGGGTATAGAAAGATAGCAATTCTTCATTTCAAATCTTGATTGCTAATTTTCAAAAAAATTAAATGAAAGACAAAAATGAATAAGCGATCGCTCTTTTTCATTTCTTTTAACTTTTCAATCCATAGAATTTAGCTTGAATCAAATGGACATTTCAATTCTGCTTCTATAGCACCTCCAAAGAAAGGAGTGCTACTACACTAAGGTCTTCTTGAATCATCTTCAGTTGATGTCACGAGGAAGCTTTCCATAGTTGTCCAAACCAGGATGATTAGTGAGATGATCAAAATCATGCGATGAGGTTCTAGCACTTATTGTTATTTTGCTTCATCTTTTTTTTTTAGAGAATCACTTCCAGCTCTGTATGGAAGGATAAAGGTAAAATCAAAAGAGGTAGAAAAGGAAAGGAGACTCAATGCATTCATTTATTCATACTGAAAAGGAAACAAGTAAGCCCATTATTAAATATTTCCTAAAGTCTTGGGCAGAGCTAAAGGATTAGCACTAATGAATTACTCTAAACAAGATTCAAAGGTCATGTTCCACAGTGTCCTCTACGGCATTGACTCCAGAACCTCCTACATCAAGAGTATTTTGTTGGAAACTTAGCACATTTACATTAATTAGATCTTGCACTTTGTACTTTAAGGTCTTGCAATTTTCAGTTGAATGACATATCACTCTCCCATGATAGTCGCACCCTGACATTTGGGTCAAACCATTTTGGGTATGGGGGCTGCATTGCCTTGGTGGGACCGGGACCAACAAAGATTTTTCAATGAGGCTATGTAATAGCTCTGTGTAAGTCATAGGTATCGGGTCAAACTGCATGAGTTCTTTTCTGGGTTGTAAGGTTGTCCCCTTTGATTTTCATTTGGGTTTTTGTTGGGGTGGTATAGTGGGAAAGGTTTGATGTTGGGTAGGGTATGATGGTTGGTATGGTGCCATCATATGATAAGATTGGGTTGGAAATTGGGAGATGGTGACTATATATGGATGGTTAGGTTGTTGATGTGGTGGTAATGGATAATATGGGATGTAGGGATTCAAAGGCATTTGGTTTGGTACCCATTGTCCTGACTTCTTTTGATCGGATGCCATGGCATGTGTCTCTCCTTCATTCTTTTTGACAAATGGAGCTTTCTTCATCCCAGCTACCCCCGCAGAATTTTCAACAATCTTACCTACTCCTCATCCCACTCTCAATTCTTTCTCCAATGATAACCACGTCAGAAAAGTTTGATGACATACTTCCAATCATTCTATCATAGAAGGGTGGCTAGAGTGTATTGATGAACATTGACACAATTTCCTTCTATGTTAATGGGGGCTCTACTTGAGCAGCCAATTCTCTCCATCGTTGTGCATACTCCTTGAAAGTCTTTGTAACCCTTTTTGACTTACTTTGAAGTTGCATCCTATCAGGAGCCATGTCAATGTTATACTTGTATTGTTTCAGGAATGCGTCTGGCAGGTCCCGAAAAGATCGAATGTGGGCCCGTTCGAGGGGAACGTACCAATTTGAAGTTGCCCCAGTCAAACGGTCTTGGAAGAAGTGAATTAAGAGCTTATCATCCTGGGCATGTGATGCCATCTTCCTGAAGTACATAGTCAATTGGCATTTTGGTCAAGTGGTTCCCGAAGACCATGACTGTTTACACCTTCAATAACTCGCAGTCTTTCCTCTAGAACCTCCAGCTTTTTTATGGATTGAGGATTCCCACCTGACTGATTCACAGGAATATAATGTGGGGAAGCGAAGTTCTGTGTCGCCTGGGTTCCATTGGCACCAGTGTGGAAGGTGTATGGTGAAGTGTTTGGGTTAACAGAATGTACCATTATTGGAGTGTTACCTTCCGGTGGATTGGTGGTGTGTATTTGTGGTATTTCAGTAGCATTGGTGGGGATTTGTGTCAGGGTTATATTTTGGGATCTTGGGTTTCCATCTTGTGGGTCAGGAGCGGCTGGCGGCACAAATCCTCGAGGAAAACCATATGGGGGATTATTTAGATCAAATGAAGGATGAGTTTGATTGCCTGGGTAGACAGGGAGAGGCATCCCGACCCTTTATTGGTTGTTTCTTTGAATGAGAAGAGGTATGACCGACTGCTCTTCAGTTGAGGCTGAAGGATTCTCATCCGTGTTCTTTTCTTTCTGGATGGCTTGCATCGTTACCATCATTTGGGACATCTGCTCTTGAGTTGACCCCATTCTTCTATGAACTTCTGAGTTTGCTCTTCCTCATCCATGATTTGGGCTTGTGATCGAGTTCGATAAGTGTGCCATGGAGCAATTGTTCAAAAGGTCACTGTAAATTTATAAAAATGCAATCAAACCTTTACTTGTGAAATGTCAATGCATGAGATGAGCTTCTTATTTTTTAGTTTTTTTTCTTTTTATGAATGCATGATATGGATGAAATTTTTTTAATGAATGCATGAGATAAATGATTTTTTGTTTAAAACAAAAATAAGAGTCTTTTTCGTAGACACATAAAAAAAATGCTCCATTTGCCCTAAGCTCGATAAGAACCATGGTGAAACATACTTAGGATCATGACTGTAAACAAGTTGGTCACTAAGATTGCTTTAACAGTGAAATTTAGGACGGGTCTAAACTCCTAAAATTTATGGTCCCTAGATTGCCTTTACCTGGAAGATAAGGACCGTGGTCCATGAACTTCACCACAGGGACAAATGAGTCACAATATGGCAGTCCATAGTACCGGTGACAATATGAGCGGGAGAATCGGTGATTGTCAGGGATGTAAAAGCATCACAATGACACCACCGAAACCCCTTCTAACCCTACAACATTCTAAGACTCGGGTATAGAGCCCAAAAGTGTGTGACATATGTGATGGTGATGTGTGTGCGGGGAGCATTAAAACCTGCACAAAACCTATTAAAATAAAAACTACATCACACTTGCAAAAAGAACAAACAACAACACAATTGTTCTCTACCCTAGGGTTACAATAATATACAAAGGCAATTATAAAACTATTTACAAAAAAATAAAACAAGAGGGTAAAACTAATATTATTCAAGTTATTAAAATAAGTTGCACAACCAACTATTATAGGCATGACTCTCTAACATCATCAGTGGAGTCGCCACCTGTCGCGACCGTTCCGTCCGGGCACCGCGAAAAGAAGGTAAACACAGAGGAGTCGCCACCAATATTTTATTTGGAAAAAACATTGGAAAAACCATTTATTTTAAGGGAACTGGTCTAAAAAAAGATAGAGATTTGAGTCCGGGAGTCGGTTACGAGTAGGGAAGGTGTTAACACCCTATATCGCCTGTTTTAAAAACGGTATCTCAAGTTAATTGTGTAAAAGAATTTTAATAACCTTTGAAAATATTTATTTTTACCCCACTTTAAAAAATAAAATAAAATAAACACATTAAAAGAGAAAACAAAATTTTGGCTCAACAGAATGATTGTTTTGCTCTTATGTATTCCTGGGTGCGATGGGAAACTCAAACCCACGTAGTTCTTGTAGAAAAAGATTTTATTGGTTGGTTGATTGGTTTTAATTTTGAATTGAAATTTGATTTTTTGTAAATTATTTTGAAAATAGATTTTTATTTCAAAAATAAATTCACTCTTGCATAGGGTCTAAGATAGCGATGCTATACGATAAACCCATACAATTTATACGCCACTTGAGGATGAAAATCCATACATCAACGTCGTAGATTGTTGCGTGAATTTAAAAAGATATTTATTTCATAAAAATTGTTAAAATTTGTTAAGAGAGCAAAACGAAAATATTTTATTATTTTTAAGAAAATTGAATTCACTTTTGCACAAGGTTAAAGATAGTTAGGCTATACGATAAACCCTTACAATTCATACGACACTTGAGGATGAAAATCATATATCAACGTCGTAGATTGTTGCGTGAACTCAAGAGATATATATATTTTTAATTTATAAAAAGATGTTTTGACAAGACTTTTCCTTTTATTTTATGTTTATTAAACATTTTTCTTTAAAAAAGGTCTGACCCCAAATGAAAGAGGGTAGATCAATAAAAAAAGGGCTAATGTGTTAATGTAATTTTAAATGGACAAATCAACAAAGACACCAACTTGGGGCCAAACTGCCATCACAAACCCATCGTTGTCTAATAACAACATAATAATTTCAAAAATAAACAATGAAAACAAAAGGAAATAAAAAAAAGAATAAGAAGGCAGGATCCTCCTTCATTACGTTACCAACAATGAAAAAGGGGGCCAAGGAAGACACTGGAAGCAGTGGCGGTGAAGCGGTTCTGGTGCAGTGTTGGGTCTGAGATCCACGATTCGTGATGGCTGCAGAGGGCCGAGGCGGCGACATATGCGAATCTGCAGTTGCCGGTGTCAACGGCGAAGGACCGAGGCGGAGTTCGCGGCAAGGATGGATGCAGTGCAGTGGTATGGAGGGGCGTGCGTCTGGTGGCGGTTCTGGGCAGTGGTGCTTGGCAAAGATGGTGGAGGAGACGGAAACAAGAATCTGAACTGTTTTTTGATTTATTTATTTTTTTGTTTTGGTCTTAAGTACTTAGGTTTGTTGTTATGGAGCTTAGATGGGTAAAAACGATTGAAGGGATGTGTTGAACATAAACCAAGAACACTAAGGCAAAATGATAATGCTAAGCAATTAGCGATCACACACATACGAAGACACCAAGATATAACGTGGGTGGTTCACCAAGATGTGGCTACATCCACCCACTGGGAAGAAGGAGAAAAAGCTTCACTATGAATTAATCAAGGTACAAGATAGTGATCCTCTAACTCTAATGCTATACACTCGTAGTTCTGAAACAGTATTGTATATTGTTTTCAGCCTATACAATATGCACACACTCTCACTTCTTATGTTACAGAAAGATCTTCTATATATAGATGTGTCGGGTCTTTAGTCCTTTTGAGTGAGACTTGAAGGGAGGGTTATCATCAAATCGAGTTATAACTCGATTTAACAGCTTTGATATCACAAAGTCGAGTTATAAGCGATATAACAAAGAAAGCGATTATATATATTATTCGCAACCTTTGCTTCTATAGGGAAGACTTGAACCAAATCAACAATCTCCACCTTGGTTTGACAGCTTTCCTTTCCTTGATATCACCTCAAAATATCCTTTTATACTTCCATCTTACTCGATGTTATTTCCATAGAGTCAACATTAAGCAAATTCAAGCAATGCATGAATTTGCTTCCAGGACAAGTTTAGTGAACATGTCTCGGGGGTTTTCTTTGGTGTCAATTTTATCGGAATTTGATTCTTTTCTCTGTTCGAATGAAGTGGTATCTCATATCTATGTGTTTAGTCCTTTCATGATGAACTTGGTCCCTAGCCAAACATATAGCACTCAAATTGTCACATAATGTGATGGCTTTGTCTTGTGGAAAACCAAGATCACCGATAATCCCCTTTAGCCGATTCCTCCTTGGTCATACTTTAAAGCCATATACTCTACCTCTGTTGTGGATAATGCAACAAGAGGGCGTTAGAGTAGCCTTCCAGCTAACTAGAGATCTTCCAACTGTGAAAGCATAACCTCGTTATAGATCTTCCGCATCTTGATCTGCAAGATAATCTCGAATCAAAACCAGCTAACATACATGATGTGTCATTCCCATAGATGAGACCAATGTCAATTGTGCCTTTAAGATACCCTCGAATACCCTTTGACGACACTTGCCAATGCTCCTTTCCTGGTCTCCCCATGTACCTGCTTACCACACTGACAGCTTATGACAAGTCTGGTCTTGTACATACCATTGCATACATAAGACTCCCAACAACACTAGCATATGGAACCCGAGTCATATATTCCTTTTCTGATTCTGATTGAGGTGCATGAGCTTCAGAAAATTGAATGTTGGTTGTCAAAGGAGTACACACTGGTTTAGCAATTGACATGCCAAATCTGTTTAGAATTTTCTGAATGTAGTCCTTTTGACATAAGAACAACTTATTCTTATTTCGATCCCTGTATATTTCCATGCCTAAAATCTTTGCAGAGCCCCATGTCTTTCATTTCAAATTCTGAGCTGAGAAGAGTTTTTAGCTTCTGAATTTCTGATTTGTCCCTAGATGCTATGAGCATGTCATCCACATAAAGGAGCAAGTAGATATAGGAACCATCCTCCACCTTGCTATGATAAACACAAGAATCATAAGGACTCCTATTATATCCATGAGTGACCATGAACTGATCAAATCTCTTGTACCATTGTCTTGGAGATTGTTTCAGTCCATATAAAGATCTTTTGAGTTTGCAAACCAATTCTTCCTCTCCTTGTTGCACAAATCCTTCTGGTTGCTTCATAAAAATGTCCTCTTCCAGTTCTCCATGTAAAAGGCTGGTTTTACATTAAGTTGTTCTAATTCCATATCTAGATTTGTAACAAGAGCAAGGAGAACTCTAATTGAGGTGTGTCTAACTACTGGAGAGAATATTTCATTGTAGTCAACACCTTCTTTCTGACTGAAGCCTTTAGCCACAAGCTGTGCCTTGTATCTAATTGCATCATTACATGAAAGTTCTGACTTCTTCTTGAATATCCATTTACATCCAACCATTTTTCTGCCTTCAGGTAATTTAACCAGTTGCCAAGTCTCATTTTTCTGCAGAGATTCCATTTCTTCATACATGGCAGTGATCCATTGCTATGATTCAGTACAAGTGATGACTTCCTGATAGTTGGATGGTTCCTCAGAATTAATATCTTCAGCTATATGCAGGGCATAGGACACCATATCTTCAAAACCATATCTTTTAGGAGGTTTTATGTTCCTGAGAGATTTTCTAGTTACTACTGGTTCATTTTGTATAGGAATTACTTGAACTGTTTGATCAGGTTCTATATTGCTAGTTAATTCCTTATGTTGATTTTGATTTCTGGTTTGAGATCCATCCAACTCCACCTGCTTAGGAATAGTATTGATCCTGTTTGGATCTTCTGATTCAGTTTTGCCATGAACTAGTGAGATTTCATCAAAGATGACATCTCTACTCATGTTCACCTTTCTTTCTGATAGTGACCATATTCTGTAACCCTTGATTCCATCCCCATATCCTACAAAAGTTCCTCTTTTGGATCTAGGTTCTAATTTGCCCTCATTTACATGATAATATGCAGGACATCCAAAGACCTTTAACATTGAATAATCAGGTTGTTTATTAGTCCATAACCCAATTGGAGTTTTCGGGTCAATGGTTGTGGATGGAGATCTATTCATTAGGTAGCATGAAGTAGAGACAGCTTCTGCCCAGAAATTTCTGCCTAGGCCTGAGTTTGACAGCATGCATCTGGCTCTTTCCAGCAGGGTTCTATTCATTCTTTCAGCTACACCATTCTGCTGAGGAGTGTTCCTCATAGTGTATTGCCTGGCTATGCCTTCTTCTTTTGTAACTCTTTGAATTCTTCTGAGCAAAACTCCAAACCATTATCAGTTCCCGAGTCGCTTGACTTTCCTTCCTACTTGGTTTGCTATCAGATTCTTCCAATGCTTAAAGTTTTTGAAAGCTTCTGACTTCTGCTTCATAATGAAAACCCATGTCATTCTTGAGTAATCATCAATGATGGAGAGGAAATATCTTGCTCCTCCTAGAGATGGAACTTTGGAGGGTCCCCAACAATCTGAATGGATGTAGTCCAATGTGGCTTTGGTGGTGTGCATAGCTTTTGAAACTTGACCCTATGTTGTTTACCAAATAAACAATGTTCCACGTAACTTGAGGGATTCAATTTTTCTCGACTTCCAAGAAGTCCTTGCTTACTTGAGTACCTATAGTCCCTTTTCACTCATGTGATCTAGCCTCATATGCCACAAGGAATTATCATCGGAGACTTTATTTTCAACTGAGAAGTCATTAAACTGAGCCAACATCGTGGAGCCTTGAAGAATGTAAAGATTTCGCTTTAGTTCCCTCGCATGACCATCTGTTTACTATTCTTCGATTTGCATCACTTCACCTTCAATACTGCAAGTGTAGCATTTTGAGTCCATTGCCCCCACGAATGAGGTTTCTTTTCAATCGAACATGCCTTACATTGGTTAGGGTTCTCCCAACATCATCATGCATTTTGATTTGAATAGAACCACTACCAATTGTCTTGCAGTGAACATTGTTTCCCATTAAGCACATTTCCACCGACTTCTCATCATATATCACAAACTAGGCTCTATGAGGACACATATGATAAGAACATCCTGAGTCTAGAACCCCATCGATCGATTGTTGTTGGTGTGCATCAACAATGGAGAGTACTAGCTTTGAATCGAGATGATGAATCATTTTTGTACATTGGTTGTAATCGATTCCTTCTTTCTTTTCTGGGGCAATCTTTCTTCCAATGACCCAGTTCTTTCTGCAGTGAGTTGCATATATCTTTCACATTGACTTTGGCCTTTTGCTTCCCTTTTCCCTTTTCTTGTTTTGAGTTTTGGTAGGTTTGGACACTACCAAGCCAGCAGTAATTGTCCTCACCACTTGCGGATGCCTTTAGTCTAAGTTCTCAAAACTAAATGAACTAAAAAAAGTTTTCAAATGATGATGGTAAAAAGCTAACGGAATGATGGCAAGATCCTCATCATCCATCTTGACATCAATGTCGCCAATTCTAAAAAAGATAGAGTATAGTTTATCAAGATGATCTTTTAGATGTGTACCTTCCTAAATTCGAAGACCAAACAATCTCCTTTTGAGAAATAGTTTGTTGCATGAGATTTTGTCATATGTAGCTTTTCTAGTTTCAACCATAGGCTTGCCGTAGAAGGCTTCTTGGGAGACTCACTAGACTTCATCAGATAGGGAGAGAAGGATCAAAGGAGTGTGCCTTTCTTCCTGTTCTTTGCCGTGGTGACATCTCTCTGTAGCCTGCCACTTTGTCTGACGAGAGGAGTCCAAGCTCCCCGATCCTTGAGTAAAGCATGCATCTTAATGCGCTAGAGATTAAAGCTATTTCTTCCATTGAATTTCTCAATCTTGATAGTGCTAGCCATCTTCTTGGTTGAATCTTGATCACCAACACGAGTAAAATGATTCCTCGATTTCATATGCGAAATATTGTCTAGTCTAGCTCTAGATACCAATTTGTTGAACATAAACCAAGAACACTAAGGCAAAATGATAATGCTAGCAATCGGAGATCACACACATACACGAAGACACCAAGATATAACGTGGGTGGTTCACCAAGATGTGGCTACATCCACCCACTGCAGAGAAGGAGAAAAAGCTTCACTATGAATTAATCAAGGTACAAGATAGTGATCCTCACACTCTAATGCTATACACTGCAGTTACGAATAAGATTGTATATTGTTTTCAGCTATACAATATGTACACACTATCACTTCTTATGTTACGTGAAGATCATCTATATATAGATGTGTAGGTCTTGGGTCCTTTGGAGTGAGGCTTGGAGGGAGAGTTATCACCAAATCAGTTATAAGCGATTTAACACTTTGATATCACAAAGTCGGGTTATAATTGATATAACAAAGAAAGCGATTATATATTGTTCTGAACCTATGCTTCTATAGCAAAGACTTCAACCAAATCAACATGGATGTTTTGATATGTGGATGGAATGGTGGTTTTCTTACTTTGCCATGGTGGTTATGGATGACAAGTGATGATTGGGAAGGATTTTCAAAGGGCATGGTGAGGAGAGGATAAGTGTATGTTGTCAAGAGAGATTGAGGAATGGGGTTAATTAGAGAATAGATGCCACCCCTTTGTTTCTGTAAATGAAAGTTATATTGACTCCATTGAGGAGAGGATGACAAACAAATCCGCACAACCTGGCCTGTTGAGAAAGGAAACGATGTGGAGCCCCCGTTACGAGTGAGGAGCAAAGCAATTTTGTCTCCAAGCACTTTGTGCTTGGGCGATGTAGAGGTGCTGGAAGGGAGCAAAGTGTGAGACAATACCATTTTTATGAAAAAGGATTCAACAATACCAAAGAAGAAGTAAAGCCTATTTTGACTTATACTAAAAAAAGGGAAGAAGATATTAGAGCTACGGTGGTGGGGGACATCATTTTCAAACTTTATTTCTTTATTTTTTTAATTTATTTTAATAACAAATCAAGATAACTTTTTCCTTTTCTTTCCTTTTTTATTTGGGCTTGGATTCTTGCTAAAAAGATGCAATTAAAATTTGGGCTAAATCTAATCATCTATCGGGCCAAGAACAAAATCATTTTTTTGTATTTTTTTGTATTTATAGTAATTTAAAAACATTCGGACAAAATTAGGTGTTCATAAGGGACATTAATAAACAGAAATTAAATGAGTTAATTCCCATAATTATAAGACATGAAGACTAAACAAGAATAATGAGACCGATATTTGATGGTATAGTTAAAGACTAATATGATTGATCTATGAATGCCCTAGGAAGCTAGCAAGGGTTTTCCAACCCTTCGCCCATAAAGTGACCATGCTCCTGTGAGACACGGTGGTGCTCAATAAACAAGACGATCGTCGCCTAACTTAAAGTCCCGACACACGTGTTAGCAGCAATCAGACCACCGTGCTCCCCTAAATGAATCAGACGTTGATTTAGGAACAAGGGTGGTCTCGCCAAATTGTTCTTATGATGTAATAAGACACCAATCAGGTAAAGTCGATAGATAATTTAATGAAGACTTAAAAAGATAATTAATTACAAACATTAAGATGGTTAAGACAGAATGATGGTTACCGCACGTTGTTACTACTTTGGGGCTTATTGGCCAGTAGCCTTGATGTATTGGTCAAGGTGTTGTTGATGTTGTATCTTGGTGCTTATTGGTTCAGGGCCTTGATGCTTATTGTCAGTGTTGATGGTGTTAAACTTTGGTTCTTATTGGCCAAGTGGAGGTGGTGTTTGATTGTTGTGGTTTGTAGCTCATGCATTCACGACAAAGATGTTAGTATAGGAAGCTCGCCATAGAGGAGCTAGAGTAAAACGACCATCGTCAGCGTGATTCATCCGAGTTAGGTGAATCATTGCCCCCATGGTGGCATCTGAGTAGCGTGACCCGCTATCAATCGGGCACTCATGGTTTGGGTGAAATGCCTGCCGTCGAAGATGCTTATTGACCAATGTGGATATGTAAACTCGACATTGTCTTCTCCGAGGTAGCTGGATCCACATGCATGAGTAGTGGAGAAATCGCTCCCTCAGCATACACTTTTGAGATGATGGAATAATATAATAATACGATGTTATATAAAGTTGGTATGCTATAAAGATCTTATATTTGTGATGTATGCTCATCTTGCTAATCGCTTCCCTTGTCGTTGTGTTTTATACATGTTTGTTACACCCAGTGGTTTCTACTTTGCACGATTCTCTTTATGAGGACAATGAATGCCCTGATTGAGTGACTTTCTAGGAGTCGCTTACTCGTAGTTTAGGATTTTCCCTTTTGTTTAATTTTGTTATCCATGTATTTTCGGATTGTTGGTTAATAGTTCAGAATTTTACATCGTATTTGATTGTTGTTTTCCACTATGTTTTGTTATAACTTGTCTATTTTTTCCGCGTAGAGATGTTTTGTTTCATATGGTATCTTCTACCCTTGACGTTTATTTTATTATGAAATAATATGCCTGTGTTTTTCTTTTATTTTATTTTTCTTTTATGTTTCTATAAATACATGCTGGGTAGATAATGTACAAACATTGCAGAACACTACCTTAATTCCAGTGGATCCTTTTTGGCTAAAAAAAAGTATTGGCAATTGGATATGCATCCACTGTTTTGGTCCATTTCTTCTTATGCGGGAATGATGTTAGTTTTTTCCAATGGGAGGCTGATCTACTGGTAACATTTGAATTGATTAGACTGCATCTTGGATTGGACCAAAGGCCAAAAAGGATAGACTTTATATCATTTTTAGTGGTACCAAAGTCCTTTGGGTTGGTCTGCAATAAATATTGTTGTTCTGGTTTTGCTGTTTAATTTGTTTCGTGCTGCTGCAGTGGTTTTTTGGTACCGGAATTCTGGCCTCTACTCAAGCTTTGTTCAGTGTGGACGCTGTTATTGTAGCACATTCACCTGTTTTTGTTACCAATGCGTTTTTGCATCAGCTACTGAGCTAATATCCCTGCTTAATTTTGGAGTTTCATTACTATCCCGGCCTAAGAATGCATCCTTTTTTATCCATTGTTTCTGGATGCTTGGTAGGTTCATTATAATGCTGATAGGATTTTTCGGATACCACTTAACCTTAGACGTCACATCTATATATCTTAGTGCTAGCTTGTAAATGAGTT